>JAVSBS010001021.1:0-28869 GCA_033124195.1 Coracias cyanogaster | reverse complement strand
CCCCCCCCCCCAAGGATGGATTAATCTGGGGAATGAAGAAAAGCAGTCAGGTGTACTTCAGAAATTGCTAATTTATAAATTCAACAACAACCATAGAGTAGCCAAAGAGGAATATGAGGGTCTTCTTACATCCATGAATTGGGAAGCAGGGGGGATTTTTTTTTTTACACTAAACTCTAAAGCTACATTGTCATAAATAATGGCTTCTTACACTTTGGTGCCAAAAAATTATTTAGTGTCAGTCTAACTGGCACCTATTTATCCATACCCAGAAGTTCAAGCTGTAAAATGTGCTAACATGATCTAGTGATTAAGCAAAGTAGCTGGTTCCATCACCCACCCCTTCCTTTTCTATTAATTATTTTTATAGTTTTGATTTCAAGAAGACTTTGGATTAAAATAAATGACTGGGTGGGATGTGCAGATAAGTGGAGTGCAAAAGCTGATGGGTCAAAGCATGCTTTTAGCTTAATATTTTGCACATGAAGCAACTTAATATACTATTTTTTGTAATACTCTTATTTCCTTAATAGTGCTAATCTAATTATCGTATGTGAATATAGACAAAAGAAGTGTGCAGTTATGATTTATGGAGAAACACCTTGACCTTTGTTAGTTAAAATAATTGTGCAAGTGTCGAGCTGCCATAAAATTCTACTGAAAATGAAGACAATTTGTGCTGGCATTTATATCTTTGCTCAGTTACGGGACAGACTAAACAAATTCTTTGAAATCATGCTTTAGAGGGGAAAAAAAAGATTCTGAGAAAAAAAAATGCTCAAGAGAAAGAAACTGGGCTAGAGCATCTCCTGATAAACAGAAAGAAACTATTGTTCTGTTATTTTATGCATTTTTTTGCCCACTTACCCAGGCTCCTGCATGTGATATGAACGCTGTAACTGTTCCTGAACAAGCCTTTTCTTTTAAGTTTGAAATATCTAATTAAATAACTGACATTTTTGATTCCTGGGAGATGCTGTGACAGCTCCACTTCCCTCCCCTATGGCAGCCTCAGAGCACTGGATGCCATCCAGAAAACTCACACAAAGCCCAGGAGCGTGAAGTTATCGCAGGGGCTGATCCTCAGATGGCACATAAAACCCACTTAACCCCGTAAAACTCACTTCAGGTTTTAGTACCTCCATGATCCCTTTAAGAACTCTCCAGATAGAGAAGAATTAAGAAACAGAAGGTGGATATCAAAACGTCAGCTTTTCAAGCTGGCAGGAATCGGCTTCAGAAGCAGTCTGTGACCCACTGGATTCCATGGGTCTAACACTTTGGGCTACCAAGCCTTCTTCTGAAAGCTCAGAGGCACCAATGAGGAAGAAGAGGTTTGGAAAGAGTGAAAGTCAAACCTCCAGATGCAACCATGATGGTTTCAGTGGGTGTGCGAGCTCATCAGCATTGCACTAATGGTTCAACTATAATTGATGGAAAAAGCAGCTCAGCTTGTGAAGATTCAGACCTAGCTTCTTGCACAGATTGCAAAGAGAGAAATGAGTGGAAGAACCAGCTAGAAAACATACAGCACTGAAGGCGCAGTGTGTACGTAGTAATCTTTCAGCTATATTGCATACCAAACACTTCAGAAGTTTCACAAAACCTGTAAAACTACCTACAGCAATGAGCTCAGGCTGGTTAGGGTCTATGCTGGCCTTAAGGAAGCCAATTCCTGCAAGAAAACATATGGCCTTGTTCATAAACTTTAGTCACTTCAGTGCAATCTCGTGTTCATATGATCGTAAGATTTCCACAGCAGATTTGGCTCCCTCCTAACCAGCACAGAACAAATGCAGAAGATCTTGGATCTGTCACTAGGCACTCAAAAACACATACCTAAACATGAAGAGCTGCTAAAAACACCAGTTCTAAGCGCAATAAATTGAACCCTGAAGCAGATAGAAAATCCATTGTGCAAAGCATTTCAAGAGGCTAGACAGGATCAAAACCTGACCATTAAAGATTTTTAACAAAGACTTGTCTGGAAAAATGGGTTGGGTTGAATAAAACACTTCATTTCAATTTGGTGGGGTTTACTGCGCTTTGGAAAAAAAAAATACATATTTCATAGAAAATCACTTAAAAATAAAAATGCAAAAGTTTTCTTTGAAAACTTGTGATTTCTTCCACTTATTTTCTTCAGAAGAGTATGTTGGTAAAGACATATGATTGCTTGAAAGAAAACTTCTGCTATGATAGAAATGTATTTTCTGACAGAAAAAGCTTGTATTCCTTTTTTCCTGACCGGTAGTGCTGCTGGTTCCCATTGGTGGCTCCAGCACTCACATGGGGCACCCTGCAGAGATCAGGGTGTTGGGGAGCCCCAAGGAGCCTCAGAGCAGGAAAGGGGCTCTGCCAGCAGCCCCATGCTGGAGGAAGAAGATGATTAAGCAAAGGTTGATGACTATCAGTTAAGAAAACATAAAACTGACAATCCAATGATTCATCAGGAAGGAAACAGCAAAAAAAGATGCCATTATAACTGCAAGGAAGAGCCTGAAGGCAACATTTCAACCATAACAGGACGGCTCGTAGAAATTAATAACAATTTCCCATTTACAAGCTTTTCCTTTGTTTTTGCAATAGAACCATTCCCAAGGTACAAGTGGTTTCAGACGATAATTACCTTGACAGGTGCTGCATTAAATTCATCACTACTTCTCATTTCTCCCATGTTTGTAACAGGAAGCATTGGATTAATGTTACAAAACTGGTGCTGACTGCACCTTTTTTCCTGCTGAGTGTGTTTGTTTTCTCACCTTAAATCCTGGCTCTCCCCAAACCATGAGCACTGCCTGGTTTCTTATTCCATACCACTCTGCAAGAGTTTACAGGCTTCATATATAAATTACAATCCCCCTTTATTAATCTAATTGATCGTTTGGTTCCAAATGCATATGCAAGATCTTTTGAAACCTTTTAGACCCCTGTGGTTCAATATCAATCTCAAAATATTAAAAGCATCTTGTGGAAAATTAGAAAGCAGATGAGACACTTTGGGACCAAAGATGCTGTAGAAACTGAAACTTTTAAAGCAGCATTGACACAATTATTGAATGCTGTCATTGCTCAAAAGGGCTTTTTATTTTATTGGTTCTTTTGTAATTGTTTTGTGCTTTTTCTCTATCTGTGCAATGTTGCTGCCAGGAATTGAACTTAAATGAGAAACAACATTTTGATGAAACTAAATGAAGCCCTATACCTTGGAGTTTTTCTTTCAATCTTCTTCTTCATACCCATTTACCAGGACCAGATATTGTGGTATCTGAACTTCTTGCAGCATTCTTGGCATCTAAGAACAAAATATTTTGGAAGTACAAGTGCTCACTCCCAGTTGATGAAAAAACTCTTTGAAAACCACAACACACACAAAAAATGTAATATGGTTGTCTACCGCATGGATCACTTGACTAATTCCTATTTGCTTATACAACTTTTCCCCTAGATTTGAAGCATTCTGGGGAAGGGGCGTTTGTCATGGTTACTCTGTAGCTCTTTGGGAAGCCACTCTCACTGGGAAAGAGGAGACTGCATCCAGCAATGTACAGCATGCAGAGTCATGACTGCAGGTGGCATGATTGTTCCAACTGAATTAATGTAACAAACACTGTCATTCGGATTTCTTGCGAGGATAGTAGCTGTTTCCTCAAGGAAAGTAAGGGAAAATATTCCTCTGCTTCTGCTCCTTTTCTTAGCTCTCATCAAAGCACACACAGGAAAGGAAACAAGCTGAAAGGAATCAAAACAACCCCGCCGCCCATTCTCATGGAACAAAGCAAGAATAAAACTCAATCAGAATTTTGTTCCACCCATGAGAGATGGTTTTTGAATTCAAATCTCCTTCATAGTGTCTTACTGAAATATTTAGTGTTATGAAGTGCCATGAAGCAACATGAAGTTTAAATTAATGCAGAGCAGCATGAAGTACCAGGGTGTTTTGAGAGAAAGGGGTTAAAGTCTAATTAGTCGAAGAATTTTCAGCCAACTTTTAGAGGCTGATTTTAAATATTTAATTTTTTTTCCCCGTGGAGCTAGGAGACTTTTAAAATGCATAAAATACTAAATACAACATTGCAATTGAATTACTAGGAAATACAAGGAAAATAACTTTGGAAGCACCAGTTTCTATAAAATTATTTGCTTAAAGATTTTCATGGTGAGCTGGATGGTTAAGAAAAACCCGGAACAACAAAAACAAGCAACAAAACCCCATCATAAATACAATCATGTGAATATCAACACAAATTGTCAAATGACAGTTATTAAAAATCAAAATTACTAGATACCACTTGTTAAAATTCATCCATATATTTAAATAGTTTCTTCTATAGGGACTTTTCTGACTGTATCCCAAATGAGTTGAGTTTAAAAGTGGAGAACATTGAGTAGAAGACCCCAGTGAGTCCAACGAAATGGGATAATGAAAGAAATTTTTTCTAGCACCAGGAAACTTTACTAGGGTATTATGGGCACTAGCAAAGGATAAAATAGATGAAAATAGAAAGATTAGGAAAACTAAAACAGAAGCGTTTGGTAAACAGTTCAGAAAAAGTAAATTTGGTGAGATTTTACATCATTTATTTGAACTTTTTTCTTTACTTCTCTTTCCATTACTGTTTCTTGGTTTAGAGAATTTAGTTACGAAACTAAGTATGTCTTATACTTTGTAACTGTCTCAGTGTGTAAATGGCTATCACTAAGCAAACTCTCCATCTACAGACACTCCAAAAAAAGTTTCCATGAAACATATCATTCTTCATTACTCACCTATGGAGCTCCTCCAGTAAAAAGTAAGATTTGTAAAGATATCTAAGAACTGGGAATAGTCACTAGCAGATAAGCAAGACGACAGAAAATGCAGACATCGGCTGAAAAGTAACGTGAAGGCCACAACTGTCTGTCTTCAACTAGTTCAGAGTTAGCCTAAGAAAAGGAAAAGGCTACCTGACAATACAATCCTAATTCAGCAAGTGCAAAGCAAACATGAGGGAAAATCATCTGCCTGCCATTACTGTAAATAAAAATAAATAAGACCAGTCTTATATACAGAAAATATAACAAAATCTATACTCATCACACTGCAAAGATGTATAGAAGACAGATTAGAAAACTTGGAGAAATTCAGCTTTTAATACCCCAATTTTACCAGTTGGTTATTTTAGCTCAGTAAAGGGTTAAAGAATAACAAACATTCAGCATGAGCTTTTTTTCACTGATCTCCATACTGTTGAGCCTACATTGAAAACCTCTTTCTTCCCCATACCCAAGGGCTCTAACCACTCCCCATTCTCCTCCCTAACTATTGTCCATTACTTATCTAGCAGGACTGTTTATTGCTGAACTGGGTCCCCCACCATGGCAGAGGGGTTGGAACTAGATAATCTTTAAGGTTCCTTCCAACACAAACCATTCTATAATCTATCCACGTCAGGCTGTAGTTTACTTAACTCTACACCGTTAATAGGCAACTGTCCCACTCATTTGACTCTCTGAGTCGGCTCATCCATTTATTAGCTCGTCACCGTAACACGCCTAATACGTCTGTTTGTTTTCCATTTGAGACTTCTACCCCAGAAAAGCCCACAAAGACTCTATTGTTTTCCCGGTTCACAGGTCAGCCATTGCAAAGGCCGTTGCTTCAGTGGTGATTCATGAACCATTGACGACAGCTCCGCTTTATACCTCCTTGTAAGGATGTTGGATAAGACCACAACTGGATAATAAGATAAACTTTCCCAATAAATCCTGACTCAGTGTCACTCTTCAGCAAGCCACAGCATCATTCACCCATAAATCAATAACAAAGATGTTAGACGGACGTAATCTGCCCACTAAAGAGTGCAAAGAAGCCAGGAACTGCTTCAAAATAAGCTTTTTCTCCCCTACCAACTGATAACCTGAGGTCTGGGCAAGGCTCACTTAGTGTTCTTCTAGCCATCTTCTAGGATCAACACATTGTCTGCAAATTTGGAAATCCACCTTGTTTCAATATCTCCAGTCAATTACAATCAGAAAAGACGCATATTCTTCCATTTGCTCCTACATGTCAACATTACGATCTAGGCAAAGACCATAACACTTCAATATCCAAAAATTCAGTTAATTGATCCCCTCTGGGTATCAAATCCCTCCAGCACTGCAGTTATTGCTGCATCAATCATATTGCTATTCATACCAAAGGATTAGAAGGATGTCCAAAACACTGAAATCACTTGCTACTTCTGTCCCCAGCTTCTCCTCCGGCCATTTCTAAGCACACCAATTTTCTAGATAACACATTTAAAATTCAATTTCCCTCATAGGATTTGATTGTGCCTATAAATCTGAGCCTGGTCTCTGACCAGATCCCCAAAATGGTCCAGTACCCAAATTTCTTCAAAATTCCTGCCATACTCTCATTTATTTTTACCCATACCTTAACAAAAACGTAACTTTACCACCTGTTTCAGGATTACCGTGTCCTAGAATCACTGGTAACTCACATAATTCTCTTCCACATCCTTCAGACTTTCTTTAGTGTGGTACAACATGTCCACATTTTAAATCCCACTTCCAGCTGCGTCAACTTTTATTTTTTTCCCCAGAGATAAACTAAGAAAGGCATGAAACTCCCACCCACAAGGCCCTCTTTTTTTTTTTCTTTTCAGTAAATAACAAATGCATTCTAATAACAAGGTCCTTCCAATACAAAGTCTAGAGTTACCTGTCCAAGCAACTACTGCAAGTTTGCTGCTCACAAAACATATGTTTAAGCAAAACCAGGTCCTTCAGCATCATCTTAGACCTGAAAAAAATGACTTCAAATGAGACTACACATTCAAACATAAACAATAATCAATACAGTAATTTGCTGATGAATTTCTATGGTCAAATATAATACCAATAAACTCTCTCAGAGTTTGAGAGATGGAAGCCCTTGAGTGGATAGTTGCATCTTCAGCAATGGTATGTTGAAGGACCCAGTCCCTCTCTCAGAAGTTCCTGCATTGCTCTTCTTCTACTTAGAGATATTTGTTCTCACTCTTTAGGTGATTTTATTTCCAGTATCATATTATTATTAAGTACTCTCCCACTACAGGGGAATTACTGGAAATCTAACCCCTACAGAGGGACCTTGATATAACCAGGGAGACCCAAGTTGCCTTGGGCAAACCTGTAACAGCCATGACATCTCACAGCATGCACTGAAAACTTGAAGAAGGCAACCACATCCATTTCTGTGTGGTTTTCAGCAGCTCAGATTGAAAGTGGAACTACTACAAGCTACCAATAAGCTTTTTGCGGAGGCTAGTGGAAGGATTAAATGGGAAAACATGGATAAAATGGTAACTAAGTCACAACAGCTGGGCAAACCAAAAAAATCTCTTGGCATTAGAGGCAATCAGGCTGAGGTCAGAGGTGCCCAATCCAGAGAGAGATTGGCACCTATTTGTGTCTAATGCCTGCTGTTTCTATCATGTCTTCTACATTAATACATACTTCTTCCGCTGTTTGCAAAGAGGGTGAAAAACACTTCATTGCAAAAGACGCCATTTCTGAAGGAAAAAACCCTCAACCATGGAATTTTGAAAGTGAAACATCTTCCCATCACCTGGTATAAAGTATGTCACTGAACTTTCTTTGACTAATTAGAGAAGCTCTTCAAGCCAGGGACTGTGGTTTCGCCCCTTGAGTGCAGCTATACTGTCAATAAATAATAATAATTGCAGGGTGGATTCAACCACAGCTTTTTTATTGCTGAGGAACTCAAACAACAAATAATGGCTCTACATCTGTCAAAGAGAAAGTAACACAAGTTCACTGAACCATCCTGTGTGCATTTATTTAAAATAAAAATTGTATGTAAATGTATATGCAAATTAGGTGTGGCCCTCAAGCTCCTGGAAAGTTGCCAAAAAAGCCTTCAGTGTTGCAAAGTTGAGCATCCTATCTACCATATGGTAGTACCTATTAATCTCGGAAGGGAAAAGATACAAGATCCTCATACAGATGGCAACCATCACAGTACCTGTAAAATGTCTGGGGATGTAAGGAAGGAAAAGAAGCCCCTTCAGTGGTAGGAAAAGCAATCAGCTTTCCAATCACGGTTTAACCATTAATATGATATAAAAAGTAATACCAAACTATAGCTAATGCACCTGGAATTCTTCTAGGAGGATTTATTAACCTAAGATAGATGAATAAAATACATTTACCTAGATCTTTCTTTAGTAGTTGGTGCATTTTAATGCGTATCACTGGGGTAGAATAGGTATATCTACTGTAACAAGTTAGTTCCCAAGTGGTCCCTGCCGATTGCTCCTTGACTTGCATTAATAGTATCAAGGCTCCAAATAAACTGGATTTCATCCCTGTAAAACTAAACCAGTTTCTGAAACATATATGAGCTTCACAATTGCAGTTTCACCCTGTGAATGAGCTCCTGCTGCCCTACTCACTGGTTGATGTACATGTACCCAGCAGCAATAGACGACCCGGACAAACATTTAGGGCTGGCTTTGCTGCAGCAAGCACATGGATGTTGCAAAGTAGCTCAGCTTTTTTCAGTAGTTTGAGGGGTTCTCACTTCTCTGAAACAGAGTTTGGAGAGACGGTTTTCACTTTTGCTATTGAGCAGCCATGCCAAAGAACATTCCCGTTCTCCTATGCATACCATTAGCACAGTGTACATCTGAAAAAATGTATTTATATATCTCAGAATGTGAAGTGCTGTGTAATTAGGAGTTTAGATGAGAAATTATCACCGAGAAACAGGACTCGGGAGTTCTATCATCTGTTCGGTGCATGGCTCGCGCAGCTCCGCGAGGAAGTTGCACGTACGCTGCATGGCGTGGTCCCTATTTATAAAGCGCTGAGAACATCGCCACTCTGCTGCGAGGCCCACTCAGTCAAGCTGTGGCAATATTTCATAATGAATAACTCATTTGCAAGATTTTGACTCTTTGTCTGTTTACATACTGCCATTTAATGGCAAGGTACTTATTCCTGTGGTCGCTGATTGAGCAAATCATGCACTGGAGCAGGTGGGAGTTTCCCTTGCTATGGGCAGACCATGGATCTTATGATTTAGCCCAGTGGCAGCTGAGGGTGCCTGGAAAGATCAGAATCCCAGGAAGGGAAAGCAGTTAACGTTGCGTTGACAATGTGCCTTAGTTTGATACATTGCCAAACAAGATGTATAGATTTTGTGTAGTGTTGCCTGTAATCAACCTAGTGTGGTATAATTAAGGGACTGGTTTAGTTTAGATATAAGAAATGAATTCTCTTTCTCAAATGCAAAATTGGTCAAGGGGTTGGTTGTTTTTTTTTTTTTTTACTCTAGCTTATTATCTTGCAAGTGAAGAGAACATTTGTAATTTCCATTCTTTCTGTTGCAAATTGCACAGCGCCTAAAGTTAAAAAATATCTGGAAAGCACACTTTGCATATTGCACTCCACATGATTAGTACAGGTCCGTTGGTAACATAAAATCAGTTCAAACAATGGATAAAAATAAATCATTACTAGGTACACTAGATTTGAGATGGAAAAGGCACTAATGGTTGTTAAATGAGGTATATTGCTTAGAAGGATTGTATTTTGGATGGTGTTAAAATTGCTTTGGGAGTGAATATTCCGACTAATATTATTATTTGTATACTTGAACTCTGGCGTGATGGAGTTGTATTCCTGAAGAGAGTTTATGAAAAGTACAAATAGATTATAGATGGCTTTCCTTTTTCCTTTTACTTTCTGAATAATAAGAGGGTAAACTACACTTATAGTGCATGAACTGCAGCTTTATCTATTTCTCAGTATGTTTCAATCAAGTCACAAATTTTCTCAAACTTTTTTTTTTCATAAAAACATGCTCTTCTATCAATGCTGAAGGTTTTCATAAAAATGTATTGATCCCCTTTTAAATTTTAACAGAAGAGTGACTGAGATCAAGCTGGAATTTGGGAAGAGAGGAAAGGACTCAGATCAAAAGACCTTCTCATGTCACAAGTAAATATTTCAGAAAAATTCTAGAATTCTATTTCTAATGAGAATTTTTATTGCAAGAGTGCAAAAGAACAGAGAGTGCCAGGATCCGACTGCTGTTGCTGTCCTTTGCAGCTGGAGACAGATTGAGATCTGTGTGTTTTCAGAAGCCCCCTTGACCAAAGATAATCTCCTAGCCCACATCCAAGTCATGATGTAAATATTTGGTAAAAGTTTGTATACAGTTAAAGCTTAGCCCCAGACTCACAAGTACAAGCTGGTTGGGTATTGGCTTAAAGTCTTCATATTAGCTATATGCCTGTATTAACCATGCTTTATAGTAAGTTCTCACAGTCACTGCATAGAGGACACAGCCCCAACCTCTGGCTCTTTATACCTGCCAGCCCCATACCCATCTTTTCCCCCTCTCCAGGGGCTCTTCCAAGAAACCTGAACACACATTTTGCTCCATCCTGCAAAAGATGCTACAGAAGATACGTTACTTGCTTCTTATCCAGTTCCTCCTCCAACTGTGGTGTTTGCTTGGTTTGTTGTTTTTTTCCACTCTTACCTTTTGAGTTGAAAAATTATCTCTAAAACGTGATGTTTTTCTGCGCTGTATGTCTTAGTTTTGGTACTGTGCCATTGTTGAAGGCAAGCTGGCAGACTGTCAGGTTGTTTTCAGTAAGTTATACCGCATTCAAAGTTAAAATGGGACCATTTATCCATGTTTGTATTTCTGAGATCATGGTTTGTAGAAACAACTCGTTCAAGGAATCTAACTTTTGTTATCATTTCCAGAGGAACACTTGGCAGGATAGACCCATTTAAAAAAAAATGTCTTGGGAAAAAAATAAAAGGGGGAGAAAAACCACTATTGTGCTTTTTCAATTTTCCCATCCTTGAGTTATCAATAACTACAGCTAATGCTGCCCTCATATTCTGATGAAATAGATCTTTCCCTTTCAGATCCACCTCCTCTTTCATTACAGCCACTCTCACACATAGGTATGAGTGAATGCAAAGGTTGTCTAAAATTTCCATGCAGTTTAAATCTTTTTTAGGATAAAAATAGTGGGATGATGATATAGAATTAGGCTAAGATTCCCCCTGCACAAGGGCAGCCAGCAGCTCTGAAAGGCTTCAATTGGTGTATTAGGACCAGGGAAAGGGTGTAATTTATCTCAGATCAGAGGCTGGAAAATAACTGAGAATTCAAACTTGCTTGAAAACTGGTTCTTTTTAATTTGCCTATCAGCTAACTGATGGTTGTTTTGTCATTTTTTTCCCCCCTGAGTAGGGTGGATGAAGTTTTTATCTAATTACTAGTACATTTTAGACAACAAAATATAAATTATGGGAACTAATCTAATCACAAATTCAGATTTCATCTGATAAAAAGGACCACAAGAAGATTTGTCCTAATGTTTGTTTGAAATGAAAAGTATTTCAGAAATGACATGTTTTGCTTTGACAGTTTCAAAGTGGAATTTCTGTTGGTTTATTTTTTAAGTAAAATTTGAAAATAAATCGATTCAGATAAACAAAAATGTTAAAGAATTCAAAACTAATAAAGACAATTTCACCTTGGTCAATTTTACCAGGTGAATTTAGGTTTTAATAACCTAAAATTAATAGCAATTCTTATTAATCTGTTTTTTTCCTTTTGTGCCAAAAACTCCCTATCAATTCTTGTTTAACTTGATCCTTTTCAGGTTTCTGCTAATTTTTGTACCCTCATCTGAAACAGAAAAAATTAATAATTTGCCTAGCTAAATCACATACTAATGAGCTTGTCAGTATATTGCAGTAAGTCCATAGATTGTTTCTATTACTTTTTTTCAGCCAAATTTCACAAATTCATCTGCCTAGTCATTTGTATTAAACCTGCTACATAGTTAGATTCTGTGTTGGACTAGGAAGTTCTGTTCTCACTTAACATTTTCTGGACTTTCAATATAGAGTTATCTGATGTCCTGAAAAGATTCAGAACAAAATTCAAGGTCTATGAACTCTCCTTTGGTGGAATCTTTGCATTGTAAAAATTAGCAATTTTTACTTGCATAGAAGACTCTTTGTCATGTAATTTTTAACACTGATAGTAAAAGGATATGATTTTTAAAGTGGTTTTATGTCATTGTTTCTTATCAGTTATATTCCCCTGTAATTTAATGTAATCAACAATATTTGAAAACTTGCTTTGAGTAATATGTAGTACCCTGTAATTTTTTTACATAAACATCTGTGGACCTAAGATAATTTCTAATATATCCCACCACTAACCTTCTGGGCTGGTACAGGGTCCATTGATTGCTGGTGTGTTACACTTTGTTTTGTGTATTTTAGCCAATTTTAAATCCATTAAACCCAACTTTCCACTTACTCTGTGGCTCCACATCTTAAGCGTTAACCTTTTCTAGGAAGCCCTGTCAAAGGATGTCTGAAAATGTAAGTATAGGATGTCTCTTGCATTGCCTTGTCTATCCTGGCAGAAATAATAATGATAAAGGATTCCAGTATATCTGTCAGACATGACAATATTTTCCCTCCTTGAATTAAATTTGCTTTCTCTAATCAGGCAGTACATGTCCCAGTGTACTTTTTATTTCATTCCTTAAAACATTATCTAGAACATTTTCCACAGTTTATGCCAGAGATTGGTTTTTTCCCCCATATGTCCTTGGACCATATTTAAATAATGCCTTTCTATTAAATTTTGCCAGTCTTCAAGAATCTGAAATTTCTAATAAAGTCTCCAATTTCCCTTTTTACTTCCTTTGGCTCTCTTGGATGTATTTTGTCTGATTCTGATGTCCTATCAATTTTTTAAAGCCTCTAAGCTTTTAATAGCGAATTTGAGTGATATCTGCATCATGTCAGATTTATTCAAATGAAGGGGACAGGTGTACACAAATTGTCTGGGAGAATTTTACTTTGTTTCTCCACGTAATTATTTCTGGGAATGCTTTGGATTTTTAATAATCCAACAATTACAGTCAACCTTAGAATATATTTAAGATACTTTGCAGAACATTTTTAGTTTAAATTTAATTTTGTGTACCTACACAAATTAAGGGTATTTATGGTATTATGGTGATGCTCACTAACCTTGCTGGAGTTAAAATTCTGCCAGTATTTCCATCCGAAGCCAGTACTGCCATTGTAATTTAGCTGTGAAAACCAGCCCCGGGCTAAAATAAGGAATTGAAGGTTTTCTGCAACAACTGTTTGTTTCAGATTTTTTTGGATGGCTTGCATTAAAAAGAATGAGGCTTTTTTTCAGTATATGCTTAATTTGAATAAATAAATAAACAAATGACTTCATAAAGAACTTACGCAGACCATTAGTCCATAACGTGGACCAGACTTTGTATATGTGCGTATCTTTTTAAACGATTAGCTGTAATGTGAAAAAAAAACAGAAACAAGAAATGGGCAGAAGTTTTTTTTCCAAAGAACAACTTAATGAGGATGGATTTTTGTGAAAAATAAACAAGCCAGCCTTCATTAGACTGAAAAGCTGTTTCCAAGCTAGTGAAATTCTTGCAAAAAGTCAGAAGCACCCCACAAGGTGCAGTAAAATGATCTCTGTTGCCACCTGCTCATGTATTTGTCTCTGTCTGGTAAGAGCTCCTCTTCTGCACCCATACCAGGCAAAGTGCTGAGGACACCTCAGATCTGATCAAGCCATCAACAGCCTCAAAACAACAGATCCGGGAACCCAGAATCACCAAACTCACGTCATGGATAGGGTTAACACCAGAGTGTAGATGATGGCACCTTTAACTGCTGCATCTTTGGTCCTATGACGTGGAGTTTCAAAACTCTACAGGCTACATCCCATAGTGGGAATGCACATCTCAGGCTTGTACAGAAGTTGTGCATCCAAATTTCAAATTATGGCCCCAAGGAAAGGCCATTCAGCTGGCCCTACATTTGTCTCAAGGCTTTACATGCTGGTTGACTGGGACAAGACTCATTTCACCATACAGAACTGTAGCTCAGCAAGTGCTATTTTTATTCAGCTGTTTATGGGTGCTCCCCATTACTGTCCTCAGCCATGGGTCAGCCTTTCCCCCTCAGACTTGTAATTTTAGGATTTTTATAATGCATTTACATTACAGTGAAAAAAAAGTGAAATGGAAACAAAACAGTTTATGATCAGGAAACGAAGAGGAGGAATAGACTAACCTGTAAGAATTTTGTATTCCCAGATATTTCTTTCTTATTGCACTGACCTCAAAGAAGCTTTAGTTGATCCGCCTGTCCCATCATGCAGAAAAGAAATAAATCCCCTGCTATATGCATATATATATAATATAAATAGATACAGTGTATTTGTATGCATATATGTATAAACAGATGTCACTCTCACCAAAACTGCATACTCAGAAACCAGGAATTAAGAAAGGAAACCTGAAAATTCCGCACCCCCCTCCCCCCCAAACCATTTCAGAAATTCTATATGGTAAAGAGTGCCAAGGGGACTGAATATGATCTCAAGCTCTTCCGCTTGAGATCATCTCCCTGCCAAGAGGTGGAGCAGCCATGCCAATAACCCCAAACCAAGAAAATCATGAGGATCAGAGTTCACATTCAGAAGCATTGCCATTACTTTGTCAATACTTGATAAATGAGAGTATGACCTACACAGACTCAACAGCTGAAAATGTATTTCTAAACTGGTTTATATGTTGATTTCCATCCTACCAAAACCAGCCTCTTCTCCTCCAGAAACTTATGGCAAACAGAAGAGGCATAGACCTGGGAGCAAATCACCTTGAAGTGTGGATGACTGCTCAATAAAATCGGTGGACATATTTTACATTGTTTTTTTTTAAACTACTCCAGAAAATAAAACCCGTGTGTCTGTTCTTCTATGTCCATGTGCCTATTACATCCTCACTGGTGCCACTGCCTGCAAACAACAAACTTCAGCTAACAAACACCTAAGTCTTGATTAGCGTTTCACAGTAGGTCACAATATGCTCTGATCCAAAAAGCAGTCGTGTAGCAGATTTAGCAGCTCAGACCTCAGGAAAAACATTGTCCTCTGACCCCTTACCTGCAGGGTCTTGAAGTTTAGAGCAGCTCCTGAGAAAGGGCAATACCTGAGCTCAGACCTCCAGTCCCAGCGTCTCCATGAAAGAATCTGACTCCTAAGACTGGCCCCCTAAAACCTTCTTACTGAGCTTTCCTAAATCAAATAAAGCATGTTTATTAGGTGAAGGAGCTTATTTAAAAATCAGGTTACATTCGTTCACAGTCACCTGGGAAACATAGATTGCAGCCCCTGATATAATAAATCATTATCAGGATTTTGAACACATTTGAACGCAGGGGATGTTTTGCCTCACGCTGTGTTTTACACAGAAAGACCTGAGCAGTTTGCATCTGGAACTTAATTGCCTTTAGGTTTTTTGCAATATTTGTAACTGCTGTTTCAATATATCTCTGATACACGGCTCTCTCATGATCTGGTCTTTAAAAAGTGAACCAACAGGGGCTGCGAGGGTCACAGGCCTCCACCAAGCTGCCCACCTAAATAATATAAATTTATATATTGGAAAGTCGAAATAGTTGAAAGGAAATCTGTTGTTGCTGCAACACTGGAATCTGTTGTAAATAGGTATGACAAAGCAGTAATAGCACACCAGCATTTTTTGTATTTCCACTTCAAACAGCAAATCCGACTGAATTTACCTAATACTTCAATAATCCAATTATAACACTTTACTAGCAGAAATCATCAGCACATAAGCCTCAGAGTCTGTTAAATTAGGACTGTGTCAAGCTGCTCACCCAAGATGCATTTCAAACTCTGGTGAGCAAGTTCCTCCAAGATCATCAGGCTCAGTTTATGCCACCATGTTGGCTCTAAGGAAAGAACATAAAAATCACTTCAAACACAGACCTAACAAACTAATGAGAAACACACAGTAGCCAAGGCAGTAATGATAGGTGTAGGACACTGAACAACACAGTAAAGATCACGGTTTTCAAATCAAGCTAGAATACAACCAATTTCTCAGTTTGTGACTTGGCAGAAATGGTATATTTTGGTGTCAACCTCAGAAACTGTTGATTTACTGATGAAAGTCCATTTATGCTAAAAATTGTGTTCTAAACACAAATAGCCTATGTTTTCCAATACTGGAGGATTTAGTGCCCATAAGCGTAATTTCATTTATCTTTTTAAAGTCATATCACTTCTCTTTACTCCCTTACACCATAAATCTGCCCTCAGTGGTTGCGGTTCTTGCATATCGATCTCATGCCTTTTTTCCCCACATATAGTATTTATTTAATGGATCAAGGGAACTATTCTTCAAGCAAAATGGGGTACTCTATTCACAGTTATAACATTAATATGTCAGTAAAGTTACTTTCCTTCAAAGTAGGAGAAAATAAATCTTGAAGGCTCATATTCATACAGACCTGTTAATGAGTAATGATGGTGTGATTTTTCAAAAATGATGTGACCTAGTCAATTCCTAAAATTTAGATAAGCATTTGAGTCCATGTTTTAGTAATTACAGCAAAAATACCTCGTAAGATCATGGTAACAAGTAGCTTTCTGGGTGTTAAGCATTCATGGAATGTTCCTTTTAACTTGAGGAAGGCTTAGAAATGTGTGATGCACTACGACTAGAGAAAGCCTTGTGTTAAAGTTAGTTCCTAGTCCTAAAAAGTAAAATTAAACCACAGATTAAATATTACCTTCAGGGTAAACTATTCTATGTAACCAAAATGGTGCCTCTATGTAGATCTGAGTTTCCTCAAAGCATCAGAGGTTCAAGTTAGTAATTAAGCTGGGTCCACTTCTATTTTTTTTAGAGAAATGTATGGTTAAATATCAACTGCAATTAATAGAGTATTTTGAAAGATAGATTATTACTGTAATTTCTACTGACATTTTGTGTGTGGTATGTTTTTCTTTACTAATTAAATACCATGAGCTATTTTCTGAGGTTTAATATATTTCACAAATTTTACAATTTATAAATAAGTCAAATTCAGAATATTTATCTGTAGTTACGTGACAATATAAACCACAGATGCGATAGAAGAGGTAAGATTAGATAAAAAGAAACATAGATTTTATCTACTCCATGTTTGGCAGTTGGCTGTGGAAAATATAATCCAGCCATAAATCTGCTAACCAACCCTGAATTGGTATTGCATTATTCTTAAAATAATTGTAGCATTTTCACATTCCCTAAAATGTGCCATAAATCCATTAAAAAATCCATATGTTATATATCTAGGAATGAATTAATTACTTTCGACTGTACTGTAAAATACAGATAAAGGAACTCTATCCAGAAAGTTAAAAATGCCTTTAATAAATGCTTTTCCATATGCATAATAAGGAATTATTGCACTTAAGGGATTATAAAAAACCTGAATTTATATGACAAACAGATAAAACGGGAATTTAAACTGATGCTTCTATCTCTGTAAGAGCCTGTTTGGGTGCTCACATCTGGGAACAGATGTGGGCATGGAATACAAGTTCCATGTGCTGTGTAACCTGGCCCAGGTTACAGTGCAGCTCACAGAACAACCCTACTGAAAAGCCCTGATCCAGAGTTCTTAATCTTTCCATAGCAGTTTTTAAAAATATTCTTTCAGCTGTTTAAGGACAACAGTATAAAGAGCTTCATGGGTGAGATCTATGCACCCTCTTGCAATGTCAGCAAAGAAGACAAGACCTCTGACAGGGAGGAAAATAAATGGAAAGCAAAAATCGCTAGGCAAAAATTGAGCTTCTTGTAATAAAGACCTTTTCAAACTCATTCATTCTTTAAATATTAAGGTATTGGATATCCCTGTTCAGTAAAGTTTCTGAATATATTTAAAAATTAAAAATTTAAAGTAGTGAACACAAAACTAGAAGATGTCTTTAAAGACTATTAGAGCAAAACCAAATCTGCAGATTCCCCATAGCCCATCTATTTAACCACATTTTCCTTGAGTTACCCTTGCCCCATCCCTCGCCATCTAATGTTTTTGCTCTGCTAATTTGCTAACAAGGATACCAAAGCAGTGTGTGAGAAACTAAAACTCTGAGAGAACCTGGTTTACATCAGCTTGTCATGCCAAGGCCAATGCCTGGAGCCCCCCAGCTGCAGTGAAGCTTGGGGAGGGGATGCAGTTCTAGGTGATTACTCACCCACAAAGGACAGGAAAACGATGGGAAGGGGAGAGTAGAACAGTTAAAAGCCCCGAAGTTTAGATGCTAGATATCTGGAGGACAGCTGAAAAAGATTTAAAGAGTGTTTCAATCTCTCTCCAAGCAAGGGGTGCCAGCAAAAAAACAAACGTAGTACTCTCTCTATATATATTTTTCGTGACAAAAGCTGATTCTCAACTTGTGGATGTTTTTAATATTTCGACAGAAAAACCTAACTTTGAAAAGATATTCAAGAAGTGTAATGAAAAGGGAAGATTGCTACTTCAAAAAACAGAAGGGACAAAGTAATGTGAAATCACAGCAGAGCAGTGACTGATCCAAGACTGAGAGCCAACCCTCTCTCCAGTCCCGACATTCCCACTAAATCTTAGATATTTATGAAATTATGGTTGTGCCCTGAGACAAACATTCCTAATGAATCCCTGCAAAGCAGTAGAAGTTTGCAAAGGAAGCACCAATGGAAGAGTGAAGCATATGGAGGGTGAACACCCTTATGGTGTTGCCCATAGATTTGGGAACATACCGTATAACAAGAAAGGCAAGAGATGAAAATGTTGCAGTACAAAGAATGAGAGACCCAAAGAAAATAGCACATAGAAACACACGCTGTGACAAACAACTCGTGTTAAGGAAAAGCCCAACATTCAAAAGAAGGTCCAAGTTTTTAATGGATTACCTTGCTTGGGAAGATATTTTAATCAGACATAAAGACTGCATAGTGTGAAGAAACAGAAGCAGCAGCATCACTGCCTTGGAGAAATTTTTCAACAGAGCCACTGGACAGTACAAGAGCAAAGAAACAAATCACTGATGTGAGAGAGTTATTAAATCTGGACCGAGTACCTATATCAATGAGGTGCTAGACATAACCAAGGCCAAACTAGTCAGCTAGTATCATCTAGGCTGCTAGAAGCTTCCAACACTTCATATGAGCACAAAAAACTCTTGGTCAGAGCCAGTGCTAAAACATCTAGACCTCCAGCTACCAACTTTTGAGAGTATCAGGCCTCATGAAAGAAGCTGGACTACAGCTTTACCTCAGATTTATATCTTAACTTGGGATCTTAGAGGCTGCTGATGGCATGTTCACATCAGGCAGAGGTGACACATCAAGCTCTTTGTACATACAGCTGGATCTACAAAGCACTTACAGCAGAAACAGCATTTCCAAGGGAAAAAAAACAGCACTTGGGTGAGAACAGCATGCAGCTTCACAAACACCTTTAAACTGATATGGTTTCATCTCTGTTATAGCTTTCACCATGACAGCAACTCTTGCAAGGGGTCGAGCTGTGAGCAGATCCTGACATCACTGTGTAAATCCATGATTTTTCTCTATCTACAGTTCATTCTCCTTAGTGGTGTGCTTCAACAGTGCCAGGCATAGCTGAGATCTCCTTGGTTGGGACCTCTAAGAAATTTTTCAGTACAAAACCCACAAACAAGTAGCTAATAGCAATCTACCGCATCTAAAATCCATCCAGTAATCACTCTGTGGTGCAGCCCTGCCTTTTATGTGGTTTTTTTAAATGTCTTGCATAGTGCGTGGGTGTTGCATAAGCAATAAATAATAATAACTAATACTTGTAATGCTCTTGTAACAGTGGCTAAACCACTAACATGCTGACTAATGCTGTCTCATTGGCTCCCTACATGTGCAATCTATCTGCATTCATCTCAGCTCCTACACAAAAGCTAACATCCTGAGTGCAACACAGGAGAGGCCCTCCTACGGAGAGGTGATAATGAAAATGACAAGTTAATAATATTGATAATATCTTCGTATGGACGCATACATTTTACAACAGGCTATTGTTTCACATGAGACCAGGCCTTTGAACATGTGCTACCTTCATCTGCCCCTTCCAAAGTGAGAATCACAAAATAACAGAATGGTGGGAGCTGGAAAGGACATCTGGAGATCACCTCATCCAAGCCCCCTGCTAAAGCAGGGTCACCCGGAGCAGGGTGCCCAGGATCACATCCATGTAGGTTTTGAAAGTCTCCAGAGAAGAAGATTCCACAACCTCTCTGGGCAGCCTGGGCCAGGGCTCTGGCACCCTCACAGGAAGAAGCTTTTCCTCATGTTCAGATGGAACCTCCTAGGTTCCAGTTTGTGCCCATTGCCCTTTGTCCTGTCTTTGGGCACCACTAACTAGAGTCTGGCCCCATCCTCTTGACACCTACCCTACAGATATTGATAAGCATTGAGAAGATCCTCCCTCAGTCTTCTCCAGGCTAAACAGCCCCAGGTCTCTCAGTGTTTCCTTGTCAGAAAGATACTCCAGTCCCCTCATCATCTTCGTAGCCTCCACTGGACTCTCTCCAGTAGTTCCTTGACTCTCTTGACCTGCGGAGCCCAGAACTGGACACAATACTCCGGATGTGGCCTCACCAAGGCACAGTAGAGAGAGAGGAGAACCTCCCACGACTTGCTGGCCACACCCTTCTTAAAGCACCACAGGAGACCATTGTCCTTCTTGGCCATCTAGGCACATTGCTGGCTCATGGTTAACCTGCCCACCAGGACTCCCAGGTCCTTCACAGAGCAATCCCTCAGACTTATCCCTGAGAATATTTAGTCAAGGAGTCAAATGCATCTTTCACCTTAGAAAGGCAGGATCTAGCCCAGGGATAGGCATGTAGGATTATGCTTGTATTCAACCCATTGATGCTTGTATCTCGTCCTATTTGCATATATCTGCTCTTCCCCAAGGAGTCAAGGGAATTGCTCTTTTCCTTTCCCTGCAGCTCCTGGGGCTGCCCCTGCTGGAGGGTGAAGAAGGGGTTGCTGCAGGGTTGGGCTTCTGGATATGGACTCCAAGAGCACTGAAAGCAAAGCAGATGGAGGGGGGAAAGCACAAAGGGCGTTGAGGTGCAACAAGAATTTATTTATATTGGTACAGAGATGTGGAAAAGTCAAGAGATTTCTTATGATTATGTTGGTCGACAGCTTTGACCATCAGAAGAGTAGGTGAGATGGAAGTACTCACCTCTGACTCCTGAGTCATCGAAGGTCCTAAAGGATCTGACAAAATGCTCTAAATACATCTTATACTGCACTGATCTTTGCAAGAGTTGAAATGAAAGATAAGCCCTGATCTGATTTGACACCCCTCTTTATCGCGGGTGGAACCAGGCCCCAGATTTTTAATACTAATGCTTTGGGACATTTAAAATCCACATGTGAGGCTTGGCTCTCTCCCCATTGTTTACATGATAAAGTGACATTCTGATTCAGTCTATCTCATCAAATTCATGATTTCAGAAGTTCCTTTAAACATGTCTGCAACATCACGCTAACTTTTCAATACCTCCATGTCAATACATGCCAGTTGCTTAGGGTTATTTTTTTCCTGCTGGAAAGAAGGTCAAAACGGCAATGCAAATGTATTAAGGGGAAAAAAATGCATTCAAGTAACATTACTTGTTTCTAGACTCAAGATGCCAGTCCATCTTTAAATCACACAGTTGAGTATTCAATTCACAAATACAATGAGGGTACTTTTAAATTTTAACTGTCATATTCTGTTATGATGCCTGATGTTAAGTTGCATTATGCTAGCAGTGAATGGGATAGGACAGAACATAATTTGGTGCATTATAAACAGCGTAACATAACTTGACAACTGGAATTTAAAAGAAGGAAATTCTGAACCATAGGATCATATTGTATATTCCTATACATTTCTAAATCCAGCAGCAAAAGATGCAAGCACAAAAGCTTCTATTGCCAAGAAACAAATGTTTTCTCATTTGTGTGGCATGCAAATAATTGGGGGTAGTTTTCTTTACGTTTTAATTTCCCAACCACACAGCTGCTGCTTTCCTTTCTGTGCTACTTAGGGAGGTACTTGGCGATGGTATCATCTGAAAACTTCTTTCATACCTAAGCCACAGAGCAGCTTTCACTTTTACGGAAGATATTTTCTTCGCTCTCCTGGGCTAAAATAAAGAATGAAGTAACATATTTCTTCAACATGAATATGCTAACAGCCATAAATCTGCTCCCTGGCATTACTGTAGAACAAACCATAGTAAATGTTTAAAAATGTGCTCCTAAAATAAGCTCTGACTGAGCTTTGATGTCACTTTATTTAATTCACATTGGCATTGCATACACAGCTCAGTTTACCAGAGAGGATTCATTCTTTACTGAAGCATAATTACATTATCAGATATTCAGTAGAGGCCATAAACCACAAAATGGAAATTAGACCGTCAATGGCCATTTTATACTACAAGGATTATTGTATTTTAACGTTTGTGTTGTCAACCACTGTGCTGGCAATCTAGCACGCGGACCCCAATTTTCAACATCACTCTAACCTGAATAAAATTTAAATATATGAACACCAAATTGCACAATCAATAACAATATTTTAAACTATATAAGCATCTGACTGGCAGCAAACTAAGCAATAGCACAAAGGCAAATAATCAGGAAGCTCTGTTTTCCTTCCTGGTCCTATGCATTTCAGGGTGAGGGAAACTTTTTTGGTGTGTTCCCCAATCCTCATTATATTTAAAAAAAAAAAAAAGTGAGCTACAGCTTTCTCTTCATTGCCCACTCAGATCTGTAAATGAAAATTACTGCATGCAATGTCCTCTTATAGATTAAATTAATGTTATTGTAAAGAGGTTTAATGCTCAAAGATATTTATGTCTCATGCTGAGAAAGAAGCTGTACTCAGTTCTGATGATTAATACAATTTTCCCAAGTTCTCACAGATGAAATTGCTCCATATGCATATTTTGAGTACAAAACAGATAACCATAATTCTAAGAAAAGGCAGCCATGATTGCGTTACTGATGCATCATTTGGAATTAGCAAGTTGCTTGCGGAGTGCATGAAGTGTTCTTTGTTGGATTTGGTTTCTGCTTGATAGGCAACAGGAGAAGCAACATTCACATCATCACAACCTGTGTTTGTGTTTTGATCTTAGCATAACAAAAGTTAGTCCTTATAGATAGTTAGCTTTTATGGCCAACCGCTAATAAGACAGGCTGTGATTTAAAACTTTTATCCTCTGTCCAGAATGAAAACCAAAGGAGATAGGATTTGACAACTTAGATCAAGAAACTTAAGACTTACTAACTCCTCTGGCATACGGGTTTGAAAATGGTGCAATCTCTACGTGGTTTCAGTTAAAGCCTAAAAGTGGATCACACATGTCTGATTAGAAGAGCTCTCTAACAGTTTTGCAAGGTCAGTAAAGATTAAACTAAACATCTCTACTCCTTACCTTGGAGAGTCAGCCCTCACTAACAATAAAGATTACAAATGTTCATTTAACATTCTGCCTATTATGGATTTTTTCTGTAATTAGATTTAAGTGCTGTGATTATTACACAGTCCAGCTCCAAACCAATTTTTTTTCAGATTTTAGCTAACCTTTTTGTTGTAGGGTAAGAATAGCAAACTAAAGCCTGTGTAAGGAATGGGGAAATTCTGAACAACTAATAGACTGCAATCATGGAAAAAAAATCATTTTCTGCAACAGAGATATGTTGATTCCTAGAAATTTTCCTTCCTCTTGCATTTCTTTGTATTATACCTAATAACTCACTAACCTAGATAAATCAATGTTAGATGTTACCTGAGTTGAACCAATTTTATAATTTAAGTTTAAATTATTGTCTAAGCACTGGAGACCATAAAAGTTACAGATATTAGGGACATAATATCCTTTCTGCCAAAACCAAAGGCTTCCCAACCTGGATCAAAGAGGGCTGAATTTGGTCTGAAAGTCCAGCGAACTGGGTATAGCCATGAAGAGACTCATAACATCAGTGCCTACTATTGATGGGACTGATGAATATTATAAAATAATACAGCCATACAAGTTGACAGAAGTGCAAAAAAAAGTTTCCCCACATTTTTCATATACTTTTGGTATGTTGAAAGTGAAAGAAGTTAATTTTTAAAAAAAGGTTTAAAGTGAAGGTCTCCAGCCTCTACAGGTCCCATTGAGGGAGGACCTTAAGGTTACACATGCCTCAACCTTATTGACTTTCTTCAGGCTCTGCCGAAGGCAGGTGTAAGAGTGTATGGTACAAATGCTCTGTTGAACGTTACTTCAGTAGACAGTGAATAGCTGATGTTAAATCTGCTGCTTAAACCTTCTTTTTTTCTTACATAATATTTAAGATTATCTTTATAAACAGCTTCAGAATAAATGTTTCTCAGAGGGAATGCAGATATATTTTTTTCTCACTTCACCATATTGTTAGCCCCATGTTTTAATTTCCAGAGCCCCTTTGAAAACCACATGCTGTAAGTTAATTGGTTTAATCTGGTTGTGGGGGGTTATCTATTTTTACCTGCAGTTATATATGAAACAATTATACATGAAATATTGATTGTTCATTAATGTGGGTGATATGTCCCTTAATGCATTTTGCAATAGTTCAGGCTCCTAGACTATAGTAACTCTGAAGAGGTCTAGGGAATTTTAACTAGCTTTTATAGCTTCAAATGTTATTTCAAATTGCTTGGCATCTGAAGTCAATTTGAAAGTCTTATATATAAGAAAAAAAAAAGCGTAAAAATACACCTCAAGAAAACAGCAATGTCACTGTATTAATCGATACATGTTATAATACCCACAGATAATCCTTTCAATCTCTAGTTAGTCAAAATAAGAATATACTACTCTACAAATGCATTTTCCATCTGTTGACTTCTCTAGAAGCTGGTCTGTACTTGGGATGCTCATGTTTATGAGTCAAATCATTTATGGTATGGATACTAACGGCAATAAACACCATTTTCTGAAATGATATAAAGTAATACAAATATCAATTTTAAAATAAGAGGTAGTAGCTACAGCTTCAGAAGTCCAGAAAATACTTAACTCCCAAATCACTTCTACCTAAAGACTGAATATGAAACTGTAGAATACATAAACCAAGTGGAATACAGTCCTTAGCAATAGGATAATTTGTAATAACAGTGATACCAGTGCAGTTTATTGCATTATCTGTAGCTAATGTAAACACTTAAATTTGTTTGTGAAGGTTACTCCTGAGAACCATATGATGTAATGATACAGGTGAGTTCTGCCACTTCACTAATATACAGAGATTCTATCCTCAGCAACAAGAATTTACAAGATTTACAAACAGCAACATACTACAACCTTGATTTTCAGAAGGGGAACACTGTGAAACAGTTGAAGTTCTCCACGGATAGCATACCCAAACTTAAACCCATTTAAAACAAAGCTGGTCTGCTACCCCACCACTTGCAGTCTTAGGTGCCAACCCCCCAGGTTTTTTGCTAACATATTCAGTCTGTCATCCTGGGGTTTATTCACAGTAGCTGATACTAGATGTTTGCAAATGTTAAAAAGTGGTATGTTTAGGGGTCCAATTTAAAACAGGTTCAATTTCTCCAAAAGGACATTCGAAAAATTAAAACAAAACACATTCTTCCAAACTAATGCATAGCATGACTGATATGGAAATCCATGCAATATATCAAATTATCAGAGATCTATACATTGCATCCACCATTTTTCTTAAGACTTACTATGGAAAATGCTAGTCTCAAACATTTCCCAGAAATCTTTTTCCACTCAAGAATTTATTCCAGTTTCCATCCTCCTCCCTCTTTATGATAGCTCTTGTCAGCTATCATTATAAGTGAACAACACAAAGGCTTAAAGACATACCCCCTGGTTAAAAATAAAAAATAAAAAAATCCCATAGCTTTCAAGTGTGAACTGGATTAATCACACATAATAATTATACAAAGTGATAACACTTGTTATAAGATCACATAAACACCGTTAAACGAACAGTGGCAGTAACCTTTAGGATGGAAAAATAAAGCCACCACAAATAATACGAATCAAAGTTTCTATTGGGAAGACTTTCTGGGTATGGCTTCTCTGAAACCCTTAATGAAACTGATGTGCAGGATTTCAAAGCAAACAACAGTCACAGCTGATTTACACGTTCCATACATCTTCAAAATTCATTATAAAAAATATACACAAAATACGGGTGGGAAAAAATTACTAGTCCCCCATCTCTCATCCTTCAGCAGTCCTCAACAACATAAAACTCTCTTTTTCTAAGCTTGTTTTCTAGATCGTCAATGTAATTATAAAACAATTCATACTCTCCATATTAGCAATTCTTTGTTGAGCTTCATGCAGTTCTAAACCAAGGCTTTCAAAGGCTTTTTTAATTTTTTTTTTTTTATTGCATTAGCTGTGGCTTCAAACATATCAGCCTTTTCCTTGAAATTGCTTTGTTTTTCTTAAGAAACTCCACTCTGTTGAAAGTTTTGTTTTGGTCTCATATTATCACTCGTTTTTATAGTTCCCGCTAAGTATCTGAGGAATAGTTTCCAAGAAATTCTTCATGGAAAATCACATATTTTTTAAGCACAAAGCAAACCCTGGTGAATTCTGGTACCCCAGGTTTGTTACCCCAAGTCAGTGGGTGAGCAGGAGATTGTGATGCACTTCCACAATGGCAGAATATGTATCAGCATGGGACTTTTTGGATATTACAATAAAGCAGTCCAAAACCTGCTACAGCTCCCCCATTCCGTGTTGATGTTAGAAATTCATTGTTCAGTTCAATGTTAGAAATTTTCCCAAGATCCATGGGCAGATTTGGAGGAGATCATGGTCTGAAGATAGAGGTCAGGCAGGGGGGGAAAAGTGGGGAAAGATGCAGAGCAATATGTAAGGTGCAAAAGACCTTAAAGATCATCCACTTCCAACCCCCCCGCCATAGGCAGGGACACTCTCCACTAGACCAGGTTGCTCAAAGTATTGTCCAACCTAGCCTTGAACGCTTCCAGGGATGGGGCTTCCACAACTTCTCTGGGCAACCTGTGCCCAGTGCTTCACCACCCTCACAGTAAAGTATGTAAAGGAGCATGGAATATAAGACATTTTTCTGTTCAAGGAGTTAGATAAAACATCTCAAAATATTTGAATCCCTAAATATATTCAACATGCAAAATCTAAGATTAGTAAGAATTATTGGGAACAGCAATGACTACATGAAAGCACTGAGACCACAAACCATGTCTATATTAAAGGCTAAGCAAAATAATTAAGGATGATAAGAAATTCTGCAGGTCACGGCCAGAATAAGTTTTAGGCAATATTCTCAATATGACAGAGCAGACAATAGGCATGAACCTGAACTGTGGGTGCATGGTGCCCAGCATCACAGTGAGAAGTGGGATGGAAGCTCATGAAAACATTCTCATGATGACAGAGCCTCTGATAAGAGAGATAGCAAAGAAACCACAGAAATTCCCAGAGAATCTTCATCTTTAAAAATTCAGCAATGAAAGACCACCTGTCCGTTGCTAAATGTATGTATAATTATAGCAATAAAATAAAATGGCTTTAATCTTCATAGTAATTAACATATAAGGAGCTACTATGAAAAAAATAGCTGCAAACATAAGAAAAGAACAGCCTGTTCACTTAATTTTTTTCCTCTTCTCTTTCAAACAAGTGACATTTTGCTATTTGCCTATTGTCCAAGAAATTGAGATCGTTAAATATATAAGGGGCTCAAATATCTATATTTTACCTTTATGTCAAATATTTACATGTCATACATAGGACCTCACCAAGGAGTTGTTGTGATTAGTTGCCAAGAAGCATCAAGAATCAAATACAATTGTTAGTGTTTAAGGGTTTTCCTGTTTATTTCTACAAACATACGGGATAAACACTGTCAGTCCAAAGTAAACTGTAGAGCACATATTTTTTTCCAAAACTAATACCCTAGAAAAGCCTAGGATAGTTGAAAACTACATTTAAACCAATTCATTCTAGTGACTAGCACCATATGTGAAGACTCAATAATATTTCATAACCCCATGACCCTATTAACTAATTAAAATTATCATTAAAAGCCTGCCTTTGGTTTGGACCTAATAGTTGATGAAGATCCTCCTAAACACATCAAAAACATTGGTCATCATTTGGATCTGATCAAAGTAAGCATCCTGGTTTGAGTTAGAACCAAACCAATTCTGTTCAGTAATTTTACTTTTCATCTAAGTCTTTTCTAAATAATTGCACCTTCTGAAATTAACAGCATGTTTTTTGCAGACAGTGTGTGCTTCTAGCAGTGATAATGCTTGATGTTTAAAGTTACTACCAAGTATTAGTGTGTGCAGACCACGGTCACTGCTAACTCTTGTGCACCACATCTGCTGGGGTGCAGAAAGTGAAGGGCTGCACCTGTGGGGAGGAGCAGCTGGGACAGGTGACCCTACACTGACCAATGAGGAATCCCACCCCATAACATCATTCTAAGTATAAAGCTGAGGGATCACAAGGGTCTCGACCTTTCCAGTTCCCTTGGCTTCCCTTTGGGGTCCTCTGCTTTCTTGGACCCTTCCCTTCAGCCTTCTTTCTTCTTGGTCCTGCCTTTGATCCTGATTCGTGTGTTCCTGAACCCAGTTCCCATCAGCTGCTGGGAGCTGGGAGCCCAGTCTGGGACTTCCCTGGTGCCTGCTCCACAGCCCCAGTGGTGACAGTGATGTAATTGCTATCCGGGGGGAAGGGGTGGGTTTGATACTGGTTTTGTATATGTCCCATTTTATTATTATTATCTTCATTAAAGCTGTTACAGTTTTCTTTTCCAATCTCTCTCCTTCCCTTCCTCTCCCATTTGGGATGGGAGGGGGCCATAAGTCTCTCTCCCTTATCCTCTT
>JAVSBS010001018.1:0-14326 GCA_033124195.1 Coracias cyanogaster | reverse complement strand
CTGGAATCTCATAGATTGTCCTCTGAGGGGTTTTGAGCTGCTGTAGGAAGTCCTGCATGAATGTATTTGTCCCATTCCACCGCCTCGCCAGCACACATTGGTGGTTCTCCACATGGACAGAGCTGGCTGCCTTCATCCTGGATATATGGCCAGTCTGCACTCTCTGCTGGGGCTGAACTGCATGCAGAGCTACTGTGTGTAGCAAGGCCATCCAGCAGGCAACTGGAAATCAGCCCAGGCTAACGGCCCTCAGATATCCCAGCTTCTTGAAGGGTTTTGGTAGCCCACACTGAGCTCAGAGACACCATTACCAGTGCCCAAATGTGCCAGTCTGACCAGCTATGGAGAACTTGTAGTTACTCCTTCTAAAATAATTTAATCCCATGCTCATGAGTCTTATCAGTTCCTTCCCAGCTAAAACCAATCAGGTGATTGGACTGGAGGCATGCAGGTCAGCTCTTCAGAGATGCTCTTGGGGCAGGAGAGTCAGAGGAAAGGTCCCTGTACTGGCAGAGCTTCTTCTAGTTGGAGAAATCCTTTCTTGTGGGCTGCTAGGGGCTGACCCAAATGCTTTTTAAAGCACCTGTCCTCTGCAGGCTGTGGGGTGGTGCTCCCTCTGCTCTGGTTTGGGATCCTCAGTGAGGTCTGAGCTTCTTAATGGAGAACCAGAGCCCTGAGCTGGGAGGGTTAGAGGGTGCTTGGGTCTAGGGGGAAGCTGACCCTGCGTCTTCACCCCAATCAAGTTATCCCTGGATTTCTTTCCTTAGACAGCTGTAAAACTTCTCTACTTTCCTTCTACCCTCGAGGCATATCAAGGACTGTGGCCTGATGGCCCATTTGACAGCCCATCTATGACTACAAGTTGAATCTGAATCAGGCCCTTTCCCCGAGCATCTTTGTAGCACCAAATACAAAATTTGGAGTTTGCTGAAACCAGCTGCCCTTGAGACTGTGATGAAAGAGGACCTGCAGAGGCTTTTCTATGAGCTTTTCTAGCTTGGTTGCTCCCCTCTTCTGACTTTGAGCTCAGTGAAGACCACTTCTTTTTCCTGCTCTTGGGCCACCTGGTGCAAGGAAAATTAGTCACCCTCCACTCTTTTGAAGCAGCCTCTTTTATCTACACAGCTTGTTCCTCCCTGGCACGCTGAAGCCTTCCTGCTCTTGTTTATAGTACAACCCCTCCAACAGATTGCAGGGTCTCTTTTCTGCCTTCTGTCCTTCTTGGCTGGAATTCCACTCCACAGCTCCAGTCCAGAGCAATGGTCTGCACAGCACATGGCCTCCACTTCGCTGCCAGGCCGCTGCCACACTCACGGGGCTGCTGCAGAGCTGAGCCGACTCTTTTATTCCATGCAGCCCAGGTGTGGGGGGCCGGTCATTGGCACCCAGAACAAAGATTTAAAAGAATAAAAAAACCCAAACACGTCCTACATTGAGATGCGATGTTTCCAAACCTTCTGTGTTGCCGGCTTTGAACCCAATTGTCATCCAGCTGGGGTGAGGGCACTGGCAACGTGGACTCTCCAGTGTCTTATAATATGCTTAATATTAGGGCAGCGCACATTGCTCCACACAACTGGGGGTTTTTGTCCAGATGCTGAACAGAACTGTATCTTGGTGAAACATGGTTGAACTGGCAGAAAGGTGCAAAGTTAGAAGAGAATTTAACTACATTCCTTAGGAAACCAGGCTAAACAAAACAAAGTGCCTGTGTGGTGCTTAGTTGCAGGCTGGGGTTCAACCACGATGCATTCCCTGTTCTATTCTGGAACTTAAATTATTGGCCTGGTTTTCAAGCTCAGAATAAGCAGCTAATCCTATGGCCTTAGTATTGATGCGAAGGCAACTTTTGAGATCCTGTTTGTTAAAGCTAGTCACAGTTCTCTGCCCTTTCTCTTCCTGGTACGTGAGGGACCCGGAGACACCAAGAAATCCTTTAAGCAGGAGCATCAGCAGTCACTGATGTTAAATAATTAACCACTGATGTAATGGGCCTTGCACAGGAGCAGCATCTCTCCTTGGAGGATCTCAAAGCATGCTCCAGACGAAGAGAAGCTGGCAGAGCAGCTCTTTAATTCTGTGGAATGCAAAGTCTGATCCCAAGGGGGTTTCTGAGAGACAGACCCAGGGTTGTGGCATTTCCAAGACTTTCCTAAAAGCCCTGAACTTACAGTGGGTCCCGATACAACTATTTGCCATCCTCTGCTGTGACTTAGACAGGAGCAGGGTAAGACCACAGCTTTAATTAGGAACATGGACTCAGCACAAGACTCTCTTCTGCCTCAGTCTTCACTCAACCAATGATGCAGGAAGGTTGCTCTCATCCTTAGAAAACCCCGTGAATGCAGTGCATGGAAATTGAGCCAGGATCTGGCCTTGGCAAACAGCACACTTGAGCACACGCTTAACTTGAAGTGCGTGCTTAAGCTTGTTAAGCCTCCTCCTTCAACAGCGATGACTTTCCTTTATGCTGGAAGCCTCATCTGCTACAGAAGGGGGGAGTCTCAAGGTGATTTGTTTGTTATATTTTGTACAGCAGCCTGATCTAGAAAACACTTGCTGTCAGCTGCGCTGTTTTTCTACCAGCTTGTCTCAGTGGCTTCCACTGGGCTCCTTGGGATAGCAGTTATTCCACAACAGGAGTGCTCTTGAAGTGTCGGGGCAGCGTGCCCACCAGGCACTGCTGCAGTCTGCCTGGGTGCTGCTGTATGTCTCTCATCATAAATAACAAGGGTCACAGGAGATGGGAGCATGTGCGCCTTTAGTTTGGGGGGGGGGGGTATTTTCCCCATTTTGATCACAGTAAAAGTCATGACAACCAGATCCTGAGAGACAGCTCCAAAGGTTCTGTTTAAAAGAATGTGACTACAGAAAGCAGATGCTCATCAAGTTAAATAAGGAATTTAATTAGCCTGCATTTTGTCTTGTTTTCAGCGATATGATGACAAATCGCATCTTAATAAAATAACATTAGGGAGCCGCACAATTCCAGTGCTTCAGGAAATGAGAAGCCGTATAAGTTATAGGCCTGTTCCCACCAAAGAAGTCATTCTCATTCAGAAATCTGACATGATGTTAAGATGGATAATGTTTTAGTAAAATGGTCCTCTGGCATTTAGGAAGATTTACAGCCAATTTCAGCTTTAAAAGGCTTAATGTGGGGACAGGGGAGAGAAGAAAGTAGCATGAATAGCTCAAGGGACAGGTAGTGCGATTAATATTTTTTTATGCCAGTGGTGGCACAGGCGTGCAGGGTTCTTCACAGGTGAATAAAAAGAGTTGTCCTTTCCCCACTGGAGCTATAATTAAACATAGACATTATTCATTGTACCACAAGCAGCAGGTTTAGTGTTTGTTATGTGGTCAAATATGTCCAAATTCAATTACAAACTCCCATTCAATCTGGGAAATCAGTTTTGTGCAGCATCGTGAGGACAGGTTGTGCCAAGGTCCGTGAAGGATCCACAGGAGGTTCACTCATGTCATGGTTTGAGGGCTGCAGAAGTTTGCCTTAGATCAGCTGTAACTTCTGGGAGTCCAGAAATCAGCGTTGTTTGGAATATTTCTGCCCAATAAAAAGGAACTCAAAACACAAGAGCTACAACAATAAAAGTTTATGAGATTTAGCTTCATTATACAAGAATAAAGGAACTACTCATCCTATTCAGTATGGTTGTCCACTGAATCTTTTTCTTTTGTTCATACCAGGGAGCAGATACATGTTTTAGTTCATAGATCATGGGATTATCACATTGTTGTGCACTCTAAAATGCACAGTTTGATCCTGGGTGGTATCTCAAGGCAATATATTTCACTTGCTGATCATATGTTGTAACAACAGTTATTCCTCATGATCTATTTGGTGTTTTCCATCTTTAAGATTCAGTGGTTGCTCCATAGCTCATGATTAGGAAAGGAAAAAGGTTCAAGAGTTGTCTAACTGGATCGCTTGTCATACGCGCCTGCACACATACACAGTCGGTACACACGTTGGGTTTATACATGTATACATATTTGTGCAAACACAAATTTTTTTTTTTTCTGATAGAGTATTTTTCTAGATTGATGATTTAATGTATTAATCTCAGATTATGCTGCTATTGCTGCGGACAGAAATGCTTCAGAAGTCGTTGATGACTTTGGAGTCTTCTGCCAGTAACTCGTTGGCCTGCATTTAGTTTAGGTTGATGAGGGCTGAAGGCTGTTGCTCTCTCACAACTGTTCACTGGTGTATGTGAAATGAATTTATGATTCTTGATCCAGGTCCTAGAAAGCAGATGTCCACGCTACGAAACCCACCTTTGCTATTTAGACCCTCACTAACACCCTCTAGAGGGATGGCAATTGCTCATTGTTATGGGGCAGCCTTGAATCAAAAGACAGTACAGAAGTACGGGTTGGGAATGGGTCTCCTCTTTTAACAGGCAGCAAATTCCTTTTAAAATTATCTTGCAGGAGCTAGATTTAAGACTTGAGTGTGGACGGGTGAGGTTGTCCCTTCTCTATCTGGGTGGAAGAAAAATTGAAATATATTGACCTGGAAAATCCAAGCCCAGAAGGAAAATCAAGCATAGCCTCTCAGGTTAAGTGAAGTTTGGAAGTGGCCACCATTTCCAGACAATTTTGCCAGGATGGGCGATGCTGCCCTGTGCTCTGAGAACGCTGCTTGCTGGATGTGAAGGGCTCAGGTCTGTAAGCAGTGGTGGGGATGACTTTTCTTATTCACAGAGCAGCCCTCTGTATGCCCTGGAAATATTTTCCAGTCCACAGACAAGTTAAAGACCAGGTCTTGAAATCATTTGATGCAAGGCCTGAACTTGATCTCCTAACAGCAGAACGGGTACTTCCCTCTGAATTTGCACAAACTGTCAGGTTTTATTCCTGGTCGTGACACCATGCGGTATTAATGTTCCCTGTGGAGGCAACCAATTTTTTTTTATAGATTTTCCAGACTTTCATTAATTACTTAATTGGCGCACAGTAATATAAGAAATGAAGTGTATTCCTATAGGGCAGTCATACTTCAGACAGACACCAAGCTATTTGCAAGCAGAACTAAAAACAAATGGGAGAAACATTTTCAGTTGTCCCTGCTTCATCCTCGATTTCAGCAACAAAGCTGATCTATAGCCAGGTACCGATCACACTACCTGGGATTTGTCCAGGCTGAGAACTTATTAGTGCTTATTTGAGGGGAGAGGGAGGGAGAGAGAGAACACAGCTTGTGTAAATCAGATTAAAGTATTGACAGCTCCTAAGCAATGCTCATTCCAGGACAAGCTCCCTGTGCAATAACACCATTGCTACAAAAGAAGTACATTTTGAATGCATGCCACTTTGCAAATACCTGGTGGGTCAGGAGTTCTTGAGGCTTGGTTTCTAGAAGAGAAAACAGGATTGCTGGAAAAAAATAAACACTCTAGGTGGAGATTATCTGAATGATTTCATAGGTGAGAGACTTAACAGCCACTGGACCTTGCTCTGCCTGTAGTTGGTGGTTCAGACTCATCTTGGGTTAGACTAGAGCAGAAATTATTACAGCAAATACAGACTAAATGGAAAAATCAGGGTCTTGGCCTGAAGCAAAGAACTCCACTGTGCGCTGTGAATTAGCCTTGGCTTGCACATTCAGTGGGAAGGGCATGGTTAAATGCAAGCCTAGAAGAACAAACTCCTCTCTCTCCTCGCAGCATCGTTGTTGGACGTCAGAACCATGAAATATTAATAGTCAGTGTGTGTTGAGAGTCCTCCTCTCTGCCCGATCCACAGACAACATGCATCTGTCTGCTTTCAGCCACAGAGCTCAGCTCAAGCTGCAGACACTGGTGCTTTTTGCTTGGGAGTCCCAGCAGCAGGGCAGCTTTGCCACCGGTGTTGAGTCCGGGCTGGGCAGATGGCCCCAGCTTCCTGACTGTCACCCTGGCATCTTGCGCCAGCACTAAAATCCTCTGTGTTATTTTTATTGGTACATTAGTCTCTTTTCTGCCACAAAGCAGAACATGAGCAAAGGGTTGGAGGCAACGTGAGATGACCAGAGGAGGGATGGATAGCAGGGTAGTAGGAAGGAAAGGGGAGTGCTACAGTTGCAAGCAGAAAGCTCTTCAATGGCTTTACCGGTATCTCATTCTCCTTCCCCATCCTCTTTCACACGCAGACACTGAGGGAGTTGGTCAGTGGCAGATGGGGAAAGAAAACAGATAAATAAAAGTGTCAGTAGGATGGATTGGTTTGCACTTGGTCTCCTCTCATCTTCCTGCGTATGTCTGCTGGTAGGTAAAGATCACACAACCAAGGGACATAGCACTGACCTGGAAAATTTATACACGGAACATGAAAATGAATCAAAAAGAAAAATGTAGGAAGGGGGTGGTCATGGAGGAGAACAAGAGGAGATTATTTTTTTCTCCTGTGTACATCAGGATTTCATTGGGACAGCAATTTTGTGGGAGCACATATTGCCAAGGCCACCGCAGGAGAAGCTCTACCTCAGAGAAAAGAGATCGGGCGGCCAATTTCCTGTGCTGACACCCCTCACGTTTTTAATCCTTGTCTGCCTAAATGAGGGCTGCCCAAAGGGCATCAGAGATGGACAGGGTTGAGCTCAGCAGCAGAGTCACAACACATTACAGAAGAAACACCATCTCCCTCTGCAAGCTCTCCTGATACCACGCACCCAAACCTCACCAGGGAGGGCAGGAGAAGGATGTATCTCAGGGTTCTCTCGGCCAATTCTCCTGTGATTTTCCAATTTTCCAGTAAGCTGGATTATCCAGAGGAAACTCTTCCCCTTTGAGTAGTGCCACCATCTAACTGAAAAAGTGACATCCCAAGGAAAAGATCATTGGTTTGCCCACTCTGCTTTTTGCCTGAATGACCAGGACTCCAGCCATGGGCTTTGTTTGGCATATGTCAGCAGCAGCTTCTCTTTGTCATAATGTACAGTCATTCCTGAAGTCTTGTCAGCTTGTGGTCTTCCTCTGGGTCTCAGCAGACCCAGGCTCATTCCCGGAGTTACCATGGGTACCACAACACCGTGCCCCAGAGATGGCAAAAGCTGGTCCTGCACTGGGCTAAGCCCATCTTGCACCATGCACCATCTTGTGCAGGGAGCCTGGACAGAAGCCCATGTCATGGCCACTGTCCTGGAGTAGAGTGATGGTTGGGAGCAGGGGAGATAACAGCCACCAGCTCCTCCAGTGGAGCCATGGCAAATCTGAATGCCCATCCCTGCTCCTCCACGGGTAGGTGGGGAGGAGCTGAGGCACCATACTGCTGGCTCTCCTGGCGTCCATGCCTGGCACGACAGGAAGGTTCAAGCACGGGATGAGGTTCAAATTTTGCCTGTGTCTTATGTATGGAAACCTTCCTTTTTAGAACATACTGGAAACTTGTTTCCTAAGGCACTATCTATCCTCCAGGGCATCCTTTCCTCCCTCTCGTTGCTAGTTTCTACACAAATGCAGAATCTTTGGTGCTTAGTCACTCTACTGTTCCTGCTGTTTATTGCCTCCAACGGGCATAATTCTCTGCTTGGGAGACCTTTGTGAGTTGCTGTGGCGGAGCCGTGGGCTGTTGTCATCCCATTTCCAGAGGGCAATAAACAGTAGCAGTCAAACTTCCATGGAACAAAGATTGTGTGATTATGTAGTCATAAAGAGAGGGAAGAAAAACAGATGTATATTGCGTGTGCGCTTATTTGCACATCACACAAGGATGTGCAAATTGCTCTCAGAAGAGAGCCTTGCCATGAGGTAAAATAGGTCCTCACATAGTACTTTGCTGTTGACTCCAATGAGGGAATTCTCCTGCCTGTGCCTCGGTTTCCCAATGCAAATCAAAGGGCTTGCAGCTCTTCCCACCTAGCATAAGTGTTTTCAGGGCCAGGAGTTTATTCCTGCCCTTACAGGGCAGGTAAGGAAGGCAGGAATGTGAGTTTGGGAGTGACGCAGGGAGGGAAGTGCTTCCTGGGCTTAACAGCTTGTGTTTTCTCCCTCTTCTTGAATGAGAGTAAGTGTTTGTCTGGGAGGAAGATCCAGAGAAGCCACATCAGTCTTAAGATGGAAAGGGCTGGTATTAGAGCCAGCCCATGACCGCAGTCACCTGCATCTGACCTGAGGGTTAAAAAAACATCAGTAGAGAGAGCTAAAGCCTGTTAGAAAGGAAAAGCCTTTTCAGCAGCAGGGAATTGTTACCTACATGCGAACACTGGCTCAGAAGCAAGTGCTGTTGAGGGTTTCCTTTTAAGGACTTTGAGACTGAATACTTCCGTCTAGTTGGACCAAGTCATTAAGAGCTGCGTGACCCCAAGGACAAGAGGGGACTTCAAGCTCATCATCAGTGAGGGTTTAGTCCACTGGGAAACCCAGGCGCTCAGCACCTTCATGGAGGTGCTTGGCACCTGGCAGCATCCATCCCTAAAATGCTCCCCCTGCCATAAAATGTAATTACAAAACCCTTTAAACACATAAACTTCTAAATCAATTAATTACCTTGGCAAGAAAATGTATATGGTTTTGAAATCTCCCTTTAATTAACATAAAGTCCATTAGGAAGCGGTAGATGTAGGCCATCACTTGGCCACAACAGTCTCTCACTTCACATGCTCCTGGGGCCCTGGGAGAGTGTGTCAATGTGATGCTCAAGCTCCCTTTCAAATGCTGTGTCTAAGCCACATGCAAGCCCAAGACCTCCCTTTCAGAACACGGCTTCCATTCTCATGTACTGTTGTAGTCCTTAGAAGCACAATGGTCAAAAATCAACTCCTGTTTCCACTGGTGTAAACCCATTAACTTTTCACACTCACTGCTCTTCCATTTCTCTCTGCTTTCACTGCTGACAGCGCTCCATCTCCGACAGCCCTGCCTTTAGGTCCATACTTATCCTCTTATCTCTTTCTTTTTCTAGTGGAGTCCTCAGTTCTTTCATTGGCAGACACTCGCTTGTCCACCAACAGGCACTACACTTGTCCTTTGTGCAAAGGTGCAGGGAGAAGTCAACAAGGACAGTGATACCTGCTAGTGAAATCTTTGTGCACTTATTAGTGCCAGTTGTGAGCTTTCCTGTATTTCTGATGTTCATTGCAGCTTATTATGGGCGAGAGAGAGAGGCAACACAGTATCTTAACAGGCTGTGGGTTAGCTCCTGTTTTGTACCTGACATTTCCAGGCAAATCTGGAAACCCGCTGACTGCTCCTGCTGTGAAAATGGTGTGGAGCTGGTGCATGTGGTGGGCGCTTCTTCAGCACAGGAAGAAAATAGGATGTCCTACAATGTTCTTCACTGTGTGTCTTTCTCTGATCTCCAGTGTCTCCTTCTTTCTCAAGACCTATATGCAATGAGGATCACTTGGGAGACACCTCAATCAAATGGTCTTCTCCTCTTGTCTGGACCTTGGCCTGTGCCAACGTGGAAACTCATCTACTACTGATGAAACTAAGAAGATTACCTGGCTTGTAAGTGTCTTCACCACCTGCATTGTATTTGTGCAGCGTGTGTATGTTTGCCTGCTGATCCAGAAATAGGCTGCTGTAGCTGAGGAAGTTACGTGGGCAGCCTAAGATGTTAAATCCTAAGATACAGATTTGTAAGAATTTGGGGAAATAATATCAAACGTTCAATACGTTTATTATGCTGAAGCAGAGTTGTAGCCCAAGAGTTATCTCAGCTCAGCACAGGCTTCACAGGATTAATCTCCTGGACATCCTGACATGTTGTTACCACGCATGACCCCGTTGTGCCACGAACGGGTCTTCCTGAGGACAGACATTCAGTCTTCCCGTACAAAGTTACTACGGTTTTCCTAAGCTGAGTATGGCAGTGTTGTGCCACAGTATAATCATTATGGTCCTAAAGGGAGTATCCTCCTTGTTACTGTGTCTGATGATGAATCCTGGTAGCTAAGAAAATGCCTGATGACGTGGTAGATCCTCTCAGTTCACCTTGATTTGGAGAGCGAGGTGTACCTCTCAGGATCAGCCCCTCTCAAGGTTTGTTTATCAACGTTGTTTTCTCTCTAAATCTCATATCAGACAAGTGAGAGCTAGTTCTAGGACTGCTGCACGTTGCTAAAATAACATACATCCGAGAATGCAATTAGAGACTTGAAATAAATTTGACTTGACTCAGGAGAGTAGCGGAAATATCCAAGGGACCTGTGATTATATACTTTCTCTTTTTAATTTTTTTTTTTAATGTCTACATTCCAGGTCCTTCTAGGTTTGGGATTTCATGACAATTACTACATTCCTGGATAGTTAAAACCACTCAGCATTTGGCTAAATGCCTTCTAAAGATATCCTGAAATGCACCATCTCTTGCAGCTGCTCTGTTCAAGTCACAGTTCTGACTAGTCACCCAAGGGGACAAGGAATTCCTTTTGTAGGAGTTAGTGTAGGACTTGTTACCAGGAAAGCTCTATGTTTAGGGTTGTCTAGTCCTAAAGAGAAGTGCTGTGGCTTTGCAAGTTTCAATTTGAAATCCAGATCCTAAAGGAGGAAAGGTGGGGGCTGTCCTCATCAGCAATTATATCATCTCCCTCACATCCTCCTGCACATTGACTGGCCTCAAGACTTCTTGTAGAGAAAGCTTAATAAAACAAAGACTTGGATTTCTTCCTAAACCTCAGGGAAGAAGATGTGCAGTTGTACTTCCTTGCTTGGGCTCCTGTTGCAGGACATGCCTGATTTTTCAAGAAAGGATTATTCCTTCTCTTACCTTAGCAAAGAGCAAGCTGCCATAGAAGGAGAAAAATTTGCTCCGTACCAGCTCACAGGAAGAGAGCGAGTGGAAATTCTGTCCCAGCTCGGGGAGCAAGCAATAGCACAGGACTCCCTGTGTGTAGAGTGTCATGCCTTTTGCTGCAGCCCAAGGCAGAAGATATACCAAGGCACAGCTCTCCAGAAGTTATTTCTGGTCTCCTTTGAGAAGATCATTCCAAGCAATACATGGATTATTTCTGGATGCTTGGAGGATGCATAACCCCCATCTGCTGAGCCCGACTTCCCGGCAGCAGCATTCTTTGCATTGGCACATTTGCAACTGCCCAGAAAGAAAGACCAAAGAAAATACGACTGAGCTCCCTCCGGCCCCTGGCTGTGTCTGCCCACAAGCTTCGTCAACTGAGTTATGGTAATTCCATCGCTTGAGATTTATTTCTTATCTCCATCTGGGAAAAAGAACCAGGAAGTCTGGCTGTGACAAGTAATCAGAGGGTACTCAGCTGATGAGCAGTTCCCCATCACTGAGAGAGCCGTAGGAACCTGCAATGGATTGGATTTAAGTAATGGTTTGCCAGAGGGATGGGGCCCGCATCACAGCAATCAAAGCTCCTCTGCACCATTAAGGAGCTGTAAGTGGAGCAGGAGGCGCAGTGCAGCTATTGACCGAGTAGGTGGGCATGAAAATGGGTTTAGGTAGCTGTTTACTTCCTGAGAGATGGAAAACACAAAGGGACATTTCTCTGGCAGCTTTCTGGCGCTCTCATCCTGGCTGTCCACATCAGCATTTATATTGTCTGTCTCTCACAAACTCGCGCACAATGACCGGTATGCTGTGTGCAAGCTGTTCAGCTGCAGTCCATGCAGAGCTTTCCTGCTTCCATTTGCCCTCTCACTATCTCTGCCATTTTAAAAATCTTCGTTCACCACGCTGACCTAACAACATTTAAAAAAAAAACAAACAACCAAAACTTTCTGATATGGTTTTGTATCAGACTGCCGCACGGGAAGATCAAATATCACTGCAGCTTTAGCCACCTCTTCCTTCCTTCCTCCACTCCCTCTGTGCTGAGGAATGGCTTGGACAGAGAGGTGGTGAGGAGCCACATAAACAGCAACACTTTTTTCCTCCTTGTTGAGGTGGTAGCTAAAGGCCAAAGAGCCTACGCTCGGCTCTAGAAGACCAGAGTTAGAATATCTGCTGTGAGATTAACCTGCAGCCTGACACCTGAGTCCATCCTGACACAGGATCTCTAACAGCCATGCAGGTCTGTGCTGAGATGCCTGGACATCTCCTCTTCTGATTTCTCAGACGGTAGCTTAGATGTAACCAATCAAGAGGAACCAGTTCTCCACTCTCAGCTGATGGATCCATGGTTTTTTCTTGCTTGTTCTGTATCTGAGGAAGGCAGAGGTAGTGTGTGCCAGAGCTGATGCCTGCCGTATGTTTCCTCCCTATGTTAACCTCATGATTACCGGTGGGCTCAAGAGACACAGCATCGAAACTCCCAGAGACAGGCCCTTCTGCAGAAGATGAAGGTGGTGGCCATCATTTGCTTCTTGTGGAGCAAAGTTAGGCAGGCTACACTGGCCTCCTGACAGCCCCCGCTCTCACTGGGATCTCACAAAAGTGTCTTGGGCTAGCTTTTTTCCAGTACCAGCATTTTAAGCAAGACATCATGATCCATAACAAGGGACCTGAATGCAGCATCCAAGTGTGAAAACATTGGCTGCTCTCCCATCTACCAAAAGAGGAATAATAGTACCCACTTACTCTGGGAAGCATATGGAGCACCTCCGATTTATTATTTGTTTTATTTATTTTGTCACATTTATCAGCCATTCAACTCGCTGGGCACACAGCCCATACATTAACACCCAGAGTATAATACAAAGATCTCCTCTACCCTGAGCTCTGTCCTTCCTGTAAAACCAGGCATGGGCCAGAGGGAAGGATGAAGGATGCTTTACACAAGTAAAGGATGACAAGAATGTATTTTTCTCCAATTCTGTTATCGATAGAACCATTCTAAAAATGTTGGCGACATCAAGACAAGAAGATGAGGCCAATAAAAAGCTGGGCAGGGGGAGAGGGTGGGGGTGGAAAGCCATCCTGGGCACGGACACAGAGACTCAGCCTCTAGCCAGCCTGTCTCATGCTCAGGAAGTCCCTAAAATGCTCTTTCCGTTATTATTTCTCTAATGACCCCATTAGACACATGTGAAATGCTGAGAAGCCTTAAATATGTTGTAGAGAGCCACACTGGCAAATCTGCCCAGCTTTGCCGAGAAATGGCAGGCTGCAGTGATGAATGTTTTAGCTTTAGAGCCTCCCAATGTGTAATTTATTTGCTGGAAATTAATTGCATGTGCTGGCTTCATTTTCCTGGAGCAAATAATCAGTTTTGCTCCCTTTTTAATTAGGTAACAACACAGATTCCTCTGCCGATCATGGCACAGCGGTTGATGCGTGCCACGTCTGATTCTAAGGGAGACATTTTCCAATTGTGGTCTAGGGCCCAGCACAACTTTTGAGTGACATTAGATTGTCTATCAGCTGTAACTCCTGGGTCACTGCCAAGGAAGACCTCATGCACGACACCAGCTCGAGAACCCAGTCCGGGTGTTGGTGCACGCTATATCCTACTTTGAGGAAACCCTATAGAGAAGCTAAATTAAGGAGCCTGAAATCTCCGTGGCATTGACATGATGTCGGACTCAGGCCCAGCTCTATGTCACCAAAAGGTGCGTTCCATCTGGCAGGTGTTCACTGGTCCCTGAGGTGAGACACTGCACGGTCGGTAGCCAGACTGCATAGGCTAGAAGCCTTCAGATCATCCGTATCATTAATAATTTCCGTTCTTATCAAGTGCCACACCTTTGTCAGCTCCTCCAGCCGGGATGGCAAAGACAAAGTCCCCGTGGAGAGCTGACTTCCCCCCTTGTCTTGGGAGCCTGGATGGGGCTGCAGGAACACACATAGCAGGGCAACGTGGAGAAAGCCACATCTGCTGATGTTTGCAGAAAAAAGGTAATGGACTCCAGCAGCTGCTGCTGAACATTTTCAAACAGGGTGAAGCAAGTGAAAACTACCAGCTTTGGCTGCCTTTGGCTCCTTTCAGCAAATCTCTAATTAAACGATCGTGTTCAGTCATATTTGCCCTTCACCGGGCTACAAGGATCCCATATTTCTACTGAAATACACGTTCCCGAAACGAAACCATCCTATCAGCGAGCAAACGCTGCTGGAGTGAAATGGAAAAATATCGATTATCATCGCTATTGAACCATGAAATCTTCCGCAGCTAATTAATCTGATAGGGAAAAGTTTGTGAGCGAGGTTGCGGCTTCCTGCTGGCAACCTGTAAAGCGGGCACGGAGAAACCACCGAACGCTCCCATCGGTGCCCCCGAGACTTCCCCTGTTCCACCGGTCCCCGGTGGAAGCTGAAGACCGGCCGGAGAAGCGCCGGAGCGCAGAGCTGCCGCGCTCAGCAGCCTGCGGAGCCTCGCTGCGCCCTCCCGGCCGCTCCGGGCCGGCGGGACCGGCTCCCCCCCTCCCGGTGCCGGCGCTCGGCAGGGCCGGTTGCGGAGCTCCCGCCGCCCCGGGCC
>JAVSBS010001014.1:4771-42410 GCA_033124195.1 Coracias cyanogaster | reverse complement strand
AAACTACTTTTTGTTTCTCATCTTATTTTCCTCCCCTTTCTTTTTTTGCTCTGCTGAGGAGGGGAAGGAAAGCGGGGGTGATAGAGTGGCTTGGTGGGCACCTGGAGCTCAGACAAGGTTAACCTACCACAGCAATACATGTCTTTCCCTTTGGAAGCTACTCAAATTTCAATTATTCTGCAGACTTCCTTCGCAATGCTTAAAAAATTCCAACCAACCTTGTAGATTATGTGTACTGTGAATAAGTAATGGAATGATGTATTCAAATACCAGTAAAATTTACATTTCCTGCCTTCCCTGACATCTGTACTGCAAGATGTAAGGACAGCATGGCAAAGTTGATGCTTTCAGCCTTCTTTCTTCCTGAATTTGAATGCTTTAATATGGCAATAGACATAGTTGGGCAGTATTATTAAGAAGAGTTTAATGCAAGGCCAGTGTATTGGCAACACACACAAATGATAAAAAGGTGAGCACTGATGACCTTATCCATTCAAATCCCTCTTTGAAGGCCAAATCTATCTTTTTGAAAGTAGGTTCTCAAGATGCTATTAACATGGAGAATGGTGTGTTCCTAGCAGTGCTTGTGAACTCAGCATGGGTGTTATTAAAGGATTAGTGTCCTGATTCAACTTCTCCACAGTCCTCTTTAATATACAGAAATTGCTTAAATTCCAAGCATTTAAATGGTAGACTGGTACATGCTGCAAAGTCTCAAGAAGAGACAGAGTTGCAGTAAAACTTCTTGAGAACAGAATGTGGTGGTTCAGTAAAACGGCAGCGGGTCTCTGCAGTAGCTGCCCTCGTGGCCGGTGCCGCCGCTGCCTCCCGCCCCCTCCCCCCCTGCCGCAGCCGCGGACAGGGAAAGAAAAAAAAGTTTCAAAGTGCCCTTTTGTGTTGAGATAAGGAAGGTTTAATATAAAGAATACATAATAAACTACTGCAGCAACAAATATTAAGAACGAAGTAATTACACAGAGAACAACAACAACAAAAAAGGCAATACCAGATAAAAAAGGAGACGACCCGAATACACACGTGCTGGACCCGAGAACCGCTGAAGCCGAACTGAAACAAACTGCCCTCCCCTTGGAACTCGACCAGCCTCCAGGGTGTGACGTCATCATGGTATAGAATATCAACACCCAATTAACCCCGTCCTGTCCGAACCAGGACACACTATTACAGTATTGAGAGGCAATTGTACAGACTGTGTCCGGTGTAGCTGGGCGGCACCAAGGAGCACTGATCACTGCTTTACAGCTTCACATTTTAGTAAAGGCCACAGGTGTGGCCTTTCAGAAGAGACATAGGATCCAGAAAATGCTTCCCAAAAAAAATGAAGAGGTGAGAGGGCTGGGGGAGAATCTAAACTCTCCCTGCTGAGGCATAGTAACAAAGCAAAGTTCTGCTTATGGAATCAGAGAAAAACAGTTGAGGTACCACAGGCAGACCTGCTGCCTGTTCTCGAGGTGCTGTGGAGGCAGGGTCATTAATCATGTTAATTGGTGCGATTTAATGCAGTAAAGTCTTCTACAGTTGCAGAAGGCAGCTTCCATTTGGGAATACCAGTGTGTAGATACTCTGCAGGTAGGTGAAAGATTTAGGTGGCATGAGAGGTAGGCAATTAGGGAATGTAAGGGAAAAATAAAACACCCTCCCTGGGAGGTTCAAAGACTTGTGCAACAGCCAGTGTGGGAAGATCTAACCAAGAATCACTTGCTTCATCCTCTTCTTCACCAAATCCTTTTGAGGCTTTAGACCAGGAGTGGAAACACTGAAGAAAGTGCTGTTAATATTGATCCCAGGAAGGGATTTTGTGCATTATCACACCATGTGTGTTTGGTCTGCTACCACATGTATTGAAAATTGAGGAGGCTCCTTGAAATAACTGTTCTTGAGTTGTAGTGGTGAGAGGCAAACCTGTTAGTGCATAAAACTTAGTGTGTCACCAAAACACATTTATAAAAATCTGAATTAATCTGAAATGTATTAGGCTGGTCTGGACACTGCTAGTGGGGTTTATGCTTAATGCCTTTCAGGGTCTGCACTGCTTCTGGGCCAGGACCCTCATGAAAACGGAGAGCAAGTTGGATGAGATGGAAAATGTCTCTTTTCCTATTGTAGCAAGCAAATATTCAGGCAGCATATATCTGTAGGCTGATGGGGTCATCATCTGGCTGTGGTGGCTTACGTGGTTTATATTTGGCAGAAGATGGTAGTTGCAGAGCAGGGACGTATGCTCTTTTTCCAGGATGTCAAAGGCAATCCTGAGTTGCTGTCAGCAAGAGGGTTGTTACTGGGAGCCAAAGGAGGTTCTGGCTATGTTTCAGAAGCGAGCAGGGGATGGAGACAGGCAGGGCAGACCCAAGCTAGGTGCTGGGTCCTCACAGGAGTGGGTGGGCAGGAGCTGTGGGTGCGTGCTCATGCTGGGCTGTACCCTGGAGGCGGTCACTGGCTGCAGAAAGTGAATTCTACTGAATTTTTACAGCAGAGGGCTCACTGTAGAGAGCCATGCTTGTGCTGGGTCAGGCTGCATGGGTTTGGGGAAGGGGAAATAAGAAAAGTGCTTTTGTGGAGCATATGGCCAAGTCTAGACTTGTCATAAATTATAAGAGCAATTGCCATGTTTGGAGAACTTCCCTTAATATACAGAAGAAAGACCCTTAGAAAAGACCTTTTCCCTTCAGTTTTTTGGCATTGCCGCCAACTGTGCAGTCTCCTCTTCCACTGACCCACATGGGACTTTCTCTCCCATTTCTCTCTGCAGTGCCTAAGGCAGATGGGGAAGCTGATGATGGAGTGCTGGGCTCACAACCCCGCTTCCCGGCTCACAGCCCTGCGGGTCAAGAAAACACTTGCCAAAATGTCAGAGTCGCAGGACATTAAACTCTGACTCAGCCAGAGGCAGCTCTCGTGAAAGCCCATGGAAACAGACTTTCTCATGCAGGCAGAAGTCCTGAAGAGGTATCAAAAGTCTTTCCTAATAAGTACCTTGAATGCAGTCATGCTTAAGAGCAGCTGTAAGTTTGTTTAACAGCCTTTGAAGAGACTATCGTTTGCAAAAATCAGCTGAATTTTGACATACAAGATTGGAAGAGGCTTGTCTGCTCTTGTTTACGTGGGGGAATACAGTTTTAGTAACTGGTTTAAGATGATGCATGTTGCTTTCCATGAAAGCCACTTATTATTTTATTATTATTATTGTTATTATTATTATTTTGATTGTTTAAAAAGATACTGCTTTAAATTTTATGAAAATAAAACTTTTGGTTAGAAGTAAAAAAGATGTATATTGTTACATTAAAAAAAATCGAAGGAAACTGTGCTGGAAATTAAAGCAAAGTGACTTTTTCATTTATAAAGAGACTATTGCACTCCAGTGTTTAAAAAAGGAGAGTGGGTCTACGTAGCTCAGAGGACCTGTAATGGAAACTGTCTTAAAAGCTGCCTGTCTGCGGAGACGACTTCCCATAGCCCTGCGTATGCGAGTGGATCTCACAGTAGTGAGATGGAGCCCAGTCACATCCCTGCCATCCTTAGCACGGGCGGCTGGGTTCTTCTGGGTGGCCTGTGCCAAGGCAGGTTATGCTTCCTTTGAGATAATCAGGAGCCATGTAAATATGGTTCAGTGTGACTTGTTTGAAGAAGCTCTTCGTGTTTCCAGGAAATCTGATGAGTGTGGTGCCAGGATGATAAATAAGTGCCCTTTTTCTCAGCCTCTTTTATTTTTTTTCATTCCCCCCACTGCAAAATAGAGTATTTTGTGTGTAAGCAAAAATGAAGTACACGTTCATATCCACTGGTACATTTGAGACTACTGTGACCTACATACACAACCACTGGCTAAGATAAAGTTCATTGTGAGAAAAAAATTATTAACTTGCCCTTTCATCTCTGTAGAAGTGAGGTGTCCATCTACAACCACAGTTGGAAAACAAAAAAAAAGTCTATGTTCCCATCTTTAAAGGAAAGCTAAAAACCTCAAAAATGCCCATTTTTGAGGTGGCATAAGGAGACCTGTTGCTTCCTGGCCGCAGTAGGAAGCCAATAAGGAAGGAGTGTGGGACTTGAGTGGGTGATGAGAGCCAGGCAGGTGCCTTCAGTGCTTCTCCTGCTCTAGTGAGAGGCATCACAAACCGAGCAATTTGGCTCAAGCTTCATTTGCCTGAGTATTTCAGGGGGCCTTCCAGAAGCCTCCATGCCTCTGGGACCCAGTGCACAGTAGCGACAGGCTGTGCCACCAAGCCGGGTCTGCATAGCATCGTGGTTCCCAGCAAGAGGAGCTTTTAAGGGCATAAGAGCAGCAGGAAACATATTTACTGTTTTTCCCATTCCTCCTTCCTGGGGCTGCAGCAGTTGCTGCGATGTTAATACTACAGAAAAGGAAATGAGAGGTGAAATATTCCCTGTGAACTATTTCCTTCAGAAAGGTTTCTGTTCTTCATCAGATTATCAAAGCTGAGCTGTATGGGAGTTACCAGTTTACCCTTCTTTACCCTTCTATTTAAAAAAATATTTTGCCTGCCTATGTCTTGTTTCACTGGGTGGTGTTCAGTTTAATTTTGAAATAAGTGCTTAAAAATGCTGCTTTCATTATGCTAAGCCTATTTCAGAACTGAAATAATTGCCATGCTAGATTTAGCCTCAGCATTTCTGTAATGCTTCTTTTTTCCCTTTCTGGACAAAACTGATTTAGTTGTGGTAGGTAGATGTATAATTGAGGTTTAACTTGATGGCTCCCTGAAGGTATTTCTAGTTGGAAAAATTACCATTTTATATTTTCAAGCTAACACAGAAAAACGTGCAAGTTGAAGAGAACCAGCAAGCATTCCATGATTATAGGTGTTAAAAGGTCTAATCAGAGGATTTTTGTTAATTAGAGTGCTTTTTCTGCAGTGCAGTTTCCCTGCCTGTATCCCCAAATACCAAGCAATACAAAAATAAAATCTCTGAGTTAATAGTACACTAATCCCTGGCCCCAGGAGGGTAGATGCTGGTTTCCCCAGTGTCCTTGCATGGCTGGGAGCAGAGTTTGCTCCTCTCCTTGGCTTGAAGATTTGTGGCCCAAAATGAGGGTGGTATCCCAGCCTCTCTTCATCTTTTTGTCTTAATGAATGGAGCCATGGGCTTTTTACTCTTAACACCTTTTGCCTTTGGGGCCTTTCATAAAAAACAGCGCAGTCCCAAGGAACTGAGGTTTCTCAGCTCCGAGTAAGTGGATGTGACCACTGACCTTGGCAGCATTTGGGGCAGGCTTGGTTGATCCCACCTCTAAGCCCGGTCCCTGCGTGTCCCGGGTAAGCAGTCGTACAACAGGGATGCCTCTTCCCTACCGTGTTCAGGTGTGTTTCATATCTACTTTCCTCAATTTTTATTTTTTTTTTAATTATCATTGTTCCCCTAAGAAATGTTTTGGAGCGTGCTTTGGTGGGTGGTGGACATGATGTACATGATGACCTCTGGCATCTGCTGCCAGTGTTTTTGGTCCAAAAGAAGGGGGGGTCTAAGATAACTAGTTGGTAGGTTACATAAAGTACATATGTTAAATGTTCAAGTTTATGTGTTTTTTTATATATATATATAAATATATATATATATTAAGTTGGGAGTCTGGAATAACTCCAGTATGTGGATTAAGAGTAAACTATTGTGGATGATAAATCACTAAGTAAAACATAATATTTATTTATGAAAATGCATAAATGACAAATCACTGCAACGGTGCTATATAGGAAAATAAATATATATATATAAGGAGACACACTCTGAGAAAGCAAAGTGTCTGCAGTTGTGTAACTAGTGCCTGCCCATTTTCTCCCAAGACTCAAAAGGCCAGATTTTGCCCTCAAATCTCCTACCCACTGTAGTCGACGATACTGTAAAGGGACATTTCTAAGGCCAGAAAACAGCCTAGGGAAAGTGTGGAAGTCATTTGTTCTAGTACTGTGACGTTCCAGTCATGATGACGTTCCAGCCTGTATGGTTGACTTTTTGCAGCACTCAGTGTGTCATTATTATGGTTTCAGCATGTATGGTGACCACAAATTAGTATGTTTATTTTGCCAGGTGTTGCCTTTTAATGTCACTTGCAGATCTTGGTAGTTGCACAGTGCACATTGATGAGGGTTTAGAATTCGGCAGTGAAGATAATTGTGGCTTCAGTGCCCACAGGTCTGGAAATCCAGTTTTCAGATGTAGATCACTGAAGGAAGTTTAGTTTAGTGACTTATTGGCATAGGTAAGTGGGAGAAGGAGGGAAAAATAAAACCCCAAACAAAAGGAAGAGACATGCCATCTAGCAACTGCTATCCTTTCTCTAGCACAAAGTTATTTCTATTAAAGAAAAGGTTGATAATGTAAAGACTAAGAAACTTAATTTGTGTTCTTTTTTGAGAACCAGTGCCTTATTAAACCTGTAAATACTGTAATTAAAGACCTGGGGAACAAACTGTGTTACATTGTATTTGTTCAAATTGTATATGGTTGTTTTAACATTCCCCTCAAATAAAATTGTTTCCATCTCCCCGTGAAAGAAATTGCTTTTACATCTGTTTACTTTGCATGTGGTTGAAAAGCACCACCTTTGGGTTTCAGTTCCCTGGCTAGATTATTTTGACCGTGCCTCTTGTTTTGTTTTTTGTTTTTTTTTTTTTAAATGAGATTTTTCCTCTGAGCAAACAAGTAAACAGCAAGATGTTGCATATTTTTCCACTGGCGTAAAAAAGCATCGCCCTTCTCACAACTCAGTGAAGAGAGAAATAGTAATTAAAATAGTGTTATCACTAATAGAGCAGTCACTCACGTTTTGTGGCTGATTATGTAAATCTATAGAAATCTGGCATTCACATAATATTTCTGTGAGGCCTCCCCTTCCCTTCTTTCCACCACATATTTATGAAACGTGACTATTATTTTTAACAGCACAAGAGACACAGGAGGTAATTCTGGGCGCAGGCTGAAGCAAGATTTTTCCAGCCTCATGCTTCAGGAGAAAAAAAGTTGCAGCCTGCATACACTGCATCAGCTAAAATGTGGTGTTGCTGAATGCTGAGACATTGGAGCATATGTATCTCTACATAGAGAGAGATACTTGTATGTGTTCATATTTAGGGCCTGAGCTCTCCTCTTGCTCTGCAGTGCACTCAGGTCAGCATTTCCTGATGTGTAATTACCTTGCTGGTTATTTTCAGAGAACTGTGTAACGAACATTTTTCCCGAGCTGCATCTTACCACTGACCACCACAGACCCTGCAGCCCTCCTGCTTTGCCCCAAGCTGTCTGTGGTCAGCAGCAGGGCATTGCAGTTATTTTCCAGCAGCATTTCCACAGCCCTTTGGCTGATGGTAGAAGCCAGATGCTTGCCACCCATTATCCCTGGCATGTCACTGTATCCCATTGTTTTGGGGCTGTTTCTGCTCCTCTTGGCTGCATGGTGCTGAAGGTGATTTGATGCTCTAGCATAGCCGGTCAGGGCTGCACCTTCTCCAGCATGCCGCTGAGATAGATGTTTCAGTAGCTGCCCTCTGTTCATTCCATCCTGCTTGCTTTTTCCCATAACTTTCTAGGTGTGGCTTTTAGGTGCAGTCCTAGGCTCTGTTCTCATTTTCTTTCCTCCACCTTGCCTAGGTGCTTGGCTACTACTTAGTCTTGGACTAAGCTACCCATATCTTCTGCAGATGCAGGCAGCATCAGGACTGTTCTGCTTCCATTCAAGGTTGGTAGAGTCATACTACTGTCCCCTGCCACAACTGAAGCTTTGCTTCCTCGTGAAACACACTGAGCCATGCTTTTCACCACCTAGGAAGGAGAGTTGCAGTCGCACCTTCAAGACAGGCACACCAGAGCTGGCACTCCTTAGGAAGAACAGCTAGAGGTGAGGTACCTGAAGGAAAAGTCCCCAAAGGTAAGGAAGGGAACTGCTTGGCAAATGCAAAGACAGCAGGCTATGGCAGACTCAACCCACGGGGATGTCAGAAACCGAAGGAAACCTGAATTCGGCAATGCACGTAGACAGGGTGGGAAGAATGGGATGGACAGAAAAGAGCTTGTCTTCTGTGCAAGCTAAGCATGCAAAGGGAAAGGCAGACAGACACCAGGCAGTGACTGTGTCCAAACTGGTATCTTAATTTTGCAGAAACTAGCTGTGCCTGCAGCTCAGCTCTCTTTAGCAGTGGGACCACATGGTGGCCAAAGTTACCACTGAAGAAGTTGTACCTTGTGTCCCGTGGGATACAGATCCTCCATTCACATCATAGCTCCAAGTCCTTTTCATGTATAATCTATCTCTTCCTATTACAGAGAAGATAGAAAGAAAATGAATAGTTCTCTGTCTCTGTTGCCTAAGGGACAGTGGCTTTTGGATGGAGTAAACTGGTCACTGGCGCTTGGCTGGAGCTCTGTGCCATGCTCGATGTACTTGAGCAATGCCCAGAATTTCATTCAGACTCAGGCCGTCAGGTCTTGGCTCAGTAACCCGCCAGTCCTGCCAGTCCCCAGCTCCGTCCCCAGTAGCTGCAAGGGACAGCCGCATAAGCTGGTGCTGCGGGGCTGCCTGTGCCTGCCCTCCCGCAAAGAATTACTGCCCGTTAAGTGCAAATAAAATACAGGAGCCAGCAGGCAGAGATTGCCCACATCATGGTTTTAGCAGAGAAGCCAGGGAAATGGAGGAACCTTGTGTCAATGATACACTTCATTGAAGAGAATTAAAGGAGTTGGCAGTGTCCCAGGCTCAGGGAGAGCAGCCTGAGCAGTTGTCTTCAGCCCACTGTGTAGCTCACCTGAAAAATTGCAGTGGGAGGAAAATAAAATAAAGCTACCTTACACCTTGGGAAAGGTTTGCTGCAATCCAAGCATGCAGGAGATGGGTTTTTAAAGGTCTGCCCTTTTCCAGCTGGACTGCAGGGTCTCGCAAAGCTGGCAAATGCACTTGTTCTCAGCTTCTGGGCTGTGTGCTGTTTGGCTTTGTACACCATCGGAGTATGTAGACTTTGACTTAACCTTGACTTGCCCCTTGCAGGGATGGCCGCTGAGCAAGCACCTTGTGCAGCTGCAGGCGTGGCGTAGAAGATGGCAAGGGCTGAGCATTCCTCAGCATTGCACAGCAGGAGAGGCCAAGGGCTGGCATGCAGCCCTGCACGCGAGGGAGCGGGCTGGTGCTGTGCCCAGTTCCCCATATCCCTTCTGTCATGGGCAGCATGAGCTGCTCAGTGTGGGGCTGACCTGCTGATGAGGGGCTGGCTGTAAGAGATGACTTTCCCCACTGCCACCCCACCCCTCAGCTCGGAGAAGCAGCTGTGAAACTGCACTGGGGCATTGCCTGTTGTACCCCCAGAAACTGAATACTGAGCACAACAGGTCTAGCAAAGCTGCTGAGAAACAACCACCATCTCTGGCAGTGAGGAGTGGGTGCAAGAAGGGTGAACTTCAGTGTTTAGGCGTTGTATCCACTTGGCTAAATCAGATGTAAGCAGGTGTTGCTGGGCAAATGACCTTGCCCAAGTGGCACTTAGTTTGCCCCCAGGCATCTGCAACTGGGCTGCTCCACTCTCTACCAGAAAGGCTGGATGCAGGGAGGGGAGCTGAGCTCAGCAGCTGAGGACATGTTTTCTTGCCTGTTGCTTTTCCCCACCACCTTTGACCGCAGGCACAAAATGTAAACCCCAGGAGAACCATCCAGGGCGAATCCTCCCATAGCTGCTGTGGTAAAACCCCATGGGGAGGCACAAGGACATTGCCTCACAAGGCAATGAAAGAGCCCGCATGGGCATGTGGATGTCATGAATGCTCTTATGAGGGAGCCTACATCACAAGGAGTTCTTACATGCAAAAACATTTCTCTTGAGCAGATAATTTTTTTTTTTTTAAAGAAACCAAATAAAAGGCTCCTCTTTCCTTCCAAGCTTCCAGGAACTAAACAATTGAAGACAAGGTAATGGTGTATTTTTTTTCCAGTTGCTTATAAATATAATTTATTACCTGTTTAAAAATTCTTTCTTACACTTTGTACAAGTCAGGCTGACAGAATAAATGCAGGCATTTACAAACAGAGGGAAGGAGAAAAAGGGAGGGGTTAAGAGGCACACTCAGAACTAGTAAACCACACCTCCACTGTACAGCAATACAAATAATGCAATGGCTAGCACTTCTCTGGTAGTAAATCAGTCTTTAGAAAAGGAATTGCATAGAAGATACAGCAATAGGGAAATCAAAACCAAAATAGTTCTCCAGATCTGAATAGCAAAGAAAACAAATCCCACAAACTGTGGTAGAGCAGAGACATGGGAAGAGGAGGGGGAGATGCGAAACACCCTCTCGGCCTGGGTCACGCTGACGTTTCATTTCCTGTCGGCTTCCTCCTTTGCCTTGGAAAGGTACCAGAGGTACCATCTTAAATGTGGGGTTTTTTTACTTTTCAACATTAACAGATAGCACATGTGTTAGCACAAAGGCCTACTGCACATTTATGCCAAAATGGTAGCGCCAAGTAATGGCATAACTGCTCTGTCCCAGCTGTGGTCCCCACCCTGCTTCACAGAAGGTCACTGGCTCACAGCCTGGGGGGTGGTTTTGCAAGGCGCCTTGCAAGATCTGTGGGAGAAGAGTGTTTTGCTTCTCCTTCTTCCTAATTTTGTTTACTTTCCAGCCTGATTTTGCTTTTTATTCATATTGGTTAAGCTCCCAAATTCACTGGCAAGCCATAGCAAAAGCCAGCTGGCAGCAGCCAAAGCAGCTCTTGGGGCTGCACAAGCTTCTCTTATCTAGGGGCTATTGTCCCACCAGCTGCAAACCGGCAGCTGGAGACCAGCCTGCCAGTACTTGGAGAGCCACCTCACCACTGCAGGAGGGCTCTGTCTGATTACATCCTGCTTCTTCACAGGCATCCAGAAGTCACTTGCATGCCATGACATAGAATGCTTTTGGAGAAAAGGGCAGGCCCAGGGTGCAGCGTACATAGCAATTAATCGCTTTATAAGCAGTCAAGGAGATTGAACCACTATTAAACGCATTTAACCAGCATCACAGAAAATGTGAAATACCTATTCAGTGATAAAGGTTTGTGGGAACTCTGGATTATCATTGCTTTTTTTTTGTACAGGCAGAGCTTATCAAAGGACTTTCAGATAAAGGGATTTTCAGATTTCAGGGAGCAGGTGTCAAGTTTAAAGGACAAATAAATAAACTAAATGCTCCTATTTGAAGCAAGGAGCTTGGCCTACCAAACTTGAGGGCTCATTTCTGTGGCTTTGGTTCCAGCCCAACTCTAGTTCTTTGCCAGTTTTTACTCTGGTGCCTCTTGACACACTGCCTATTTGACCTTGCAATGATGATACAGCACTTCATCTTCCCAAGCAAAAAGTTGGTCATAAGAGGATGCCCACAACTAACATCAGAGCTAAAAGCCTCCAGCAGTAGGTGTCCTTTATTCTCTCCTCTCTGTCTGTATGTACATACACACTCTCTTTGCATTTCTGTTAAATTCCTACTTCAAAGGATGTCTGAGATACATGCTTCAGCATTTAAAAATCTGCAGCGCAGCTCATTTTATGAACTCAAGGTTTCACACACAAGCTAGGAATAGATTGCGGTCCAAAAGTCAATACTTCATTGGAGTCCCTGTGGGAGAAGGGCCAAAGGTTTGTTCTCCATTCACAAACCACTCGCATCTTTGCACCGTCTGATACTAAGCAAGCTAGCCTGCAAACAATTAGTTATTTCATGGCCAGATGAAAGCCAGAGTAATACCTGAAAAGACTTCTCAACACTCGGTAAGATAGTTTTTACAAAGTGCCCTGGACACAAAGAAAAAACCCCAAAACAACCTCAACAGCCTCATCTTGTTTAAAATTTACCTCAGAGCTGTGGTAACTACTTGGCTAGAGCATACAATGGTCTAAGCACCCCCCCCACCCCCCCACCCGCCATCCCTCCCTTCCCCATGCCCCCAGCCCCCCCAAAACAAGAAGAAAAGGAGAACCAAAAAGAAACTATTGTAGGTAGCAATACAAGACATTAGGACGCTGTCCACAATGACGGGCTTACAGCATGTAAATACATTTATTCTATATGTAAGCAACAGAAATAACAAAAAGCCCACGGATGCTCTGTGGGCACTGCAGACTCCAACATGTCTCATGAGTGTCTGCATTTCTGCCAGTGATATGGAAAAAAAGTGTTGATCTCCCATGGAAGCAAATACTGACCAAAGAGACCCTCACTGACTCAAAATGTTTGAGATTTAGTAAAACAGCACTTAGGTCCTGCACTGTTTAATGAGATACAGTGGATCAAATGCGATGAGAAAAGTCAGAAAAAAACCCCAACCAAACCCCAGACTTACCCTATACATTGACAGCCACCTTTACGAGAACACAACACAAGAAGAACGGAAGAAAAAAAAAATACTCAATCAGGTGAACAGGACTGCCTCCAATAGTGTTTCTTACTCAGAAATCAAAGGTTTTCCTTGAAGCCAGTAGACATTTTTTATATATTTATATTATATATATTATTTATAGCGCTAGCAATCAACATGTAATTAAGAGATGGTATGAAGAGCAGCAAAACTGCTACAGCACATAGCTGAAGTGGACAACTAAAAGGATAAGCATTTTTAAAAGTAGTAAGAACTGGAGGATAAGAAGCCTGCAGCCATTCTTTTTTTTTTTTTTAAAGCAGATACGCTAACCTGACATAAAATGTTACAATAACTTTTAAGAGTCAGTTCTGTCTGCCAAACTTCTTTGCCATTTTCAAGAGCCACTCAGTGGGGAAGCCTTTTCCCCAGCGATGCTGCTCACCGTGGCGGCACGTTGGAGCCAGGGCTCAGCCCCACGAGATGGCACTGTGTCCACGCCAGCCAGGCAGAGAGATCACTGCTGGGTTTTTCTCCCACCAAAAAAAATAATATCCCGAGTGGATCTGGCTGCCCTTGCTTCCCGCCCTCCCTTCTCAGTGCAGCAGGATGGAGGTGTGTACCACCGGCCCTCTCCCCAGCCGCATGCCCTGCCACTGCTGTACCCCCTGGAAAAAAAAAAGAAAATAACTGAGCAAAATTAACGCAGCGGGGGTGTTGGCTGAGGTGGGAGCTGCCATTAGCAGCGCTGGCAAACCATGAGTGTGGAGCTGCTGGGATGAGGTGTGCCTCTGTGGAGGACCCTTCCCTGTTGGTGGCAGCCCCTGCTGCTTCTCCCTGGCCTGTCAGGGCTGAGGCAGCTGGTGTGTGCCCTGCTGGGACACTGCAAAAGCTGATGGAGCAGGGGCTGGAAAAACTGTCCAGCTCCTGACTGCAGCAGGCAAGGGAAGGTTTCTGAGGCCTTGGGATAGAAGAGCAGCTCCACCTCCCAGGGACGGTGATGCCACTATTCTAGCTAGCAATGATGTTCTTGACCTACATCTACCTCTGTGGATGCTCCTCTTAATCAGCGTGTGCCTCTTCCTCCAACAAGAAGTCCCTTTTACAGTGATGCTGTAAAAGCAAAATGCCCTAGAATATTTTTTTAAGAAAGTGGTTTTCTGAAAGGAGGCATCGGTGAGTAGGGCCGAGAGCTGGCAAAAGGAGCATCACCGCATAGCGATACAGGTAGATATGAGACACTATCTGGCAAGGCCCTGGTGAGCAGGGTGCACACACTGCCCACCTAGCAAAAGCTGAGCGCCGGGAGTACCAGTGACTCTGGGCATCAGCTAACAGAGACTGAGCTGAAGAGGGGAAGAGGGCCAAAGGAACTTCAGCTCACGCACCCATCTTGTAAGCGGAGTCATGCAGGATGGATGCACGGAAAGCATGAAGAAGTATGAACCAAATCCTAAATGGTGCCTGAAGATGGCACAGGAGGGACCAAAGCTGAGCCACAGCCTAAAAGAGCACAGCCCTTTTAGAGCACTGAGTTTAAAAAAAAATTAGGGAAAGGGCAGCACTGGAAACCCCATTCTAATCCTCCTGAAGTTGAAAGCAAGATTTCCATGGGCTGCATCAGCTACCCAGGGTGAAGAAGATGGTTGTTGGTTGAAAGGATGCCCTTGGCATCTGCACATTAAGAGAAGGTGAGGTTTACACAAGCAAAATGCAGAAAGATATTGTAAGTTAAAATGTATGTCCTTCAGTTGCCGGTTTTGACTGAAATGCTGGTTTGCAAACTGCCAGGTTACCCCTTATGAGGAACAGAGCACTTTGTGATCGCTGCCCAGCAGTCGGTCAAAAGCCGGCTGGTGTCAAGGAGCTGAGAAATTTGAAAAAAGTCCCAAGCCTATGGAAATGTCAAACGGGGAAAAGGTCAGCTGAAATTTTCCTTTAATTTTGCCCAATGACATTTTCAAAGTTACCTTTAAAGGCACAAGCTGGCAAGCCTTGGGGAAAAACAAAACCAAAAACACAAAAGAAAACAAAACAGCTCCAGTCTTGGGAAGCACGTGGAGTGGGAATACGTGCATGGACAGGAGCATGCATGTGTGCACAACAGCACTAACCAGAGTCTGGCTGGAAACCTGGAGTGGACAGGCTGGGGAAGAAAGAGTTTTTATCACCAGAAGTAGAGGACAGACAAGTCTGGCAGCAAACGTGCTGTGAGTCTACGTGCTGTTGTGTACCAAAGAGTCAGTCTTTTCACTGAGCATAAAATACGATTGCAGTGACAACTGAAAAGCAAGAGTTCACTCCTTTTGCCAAGATTCCGCTTCACCTGTTTGTGGTGGCCAAGAGGGACATGGCTGAGAGGGACAAACATCCCCCTGGTCAGCCAGCAAGGACCTGCACCACCCTGCCCAGGTGATGGTGACAGATGGAGCACATCAAAGGCAGCAAACTGCTGTGAGTGGGATTTCAACTTCACCACTCCATTGCCCTACACTGGCCCACACAACAGAGGCTTCCCTGGCTGCAGCAAGCCTGTGAGTATCTGTGGAGACCAGCTGAATGCATGTCACCCAGAAATGACCCAGCAGAGGATTTCCAGTAGCCTTGACCACCACAAACATTACAAGAGGCAGTGGGTTTCAGTAAGAGTGAGTACCTGCAGCGCCGTGGGAAGCTAACAGGAGCTGCTGGATCTCAGACCGCTTCAAAGCAAAGCAAGACATACGGAGGCCCACCTTGGATTTACAAATCAGGTGGTCAACATCAGTGCCTCCACATGCTTGCACCCATGCTCCTGGTCTACATGTATTTGGCCTGGGAGGCTGTCACTGGCTCACAGCCACCTCAGGACAGCATTGCTTCTTGGAGCAACTGGACGCACCAAGTGGTGCAAACCATCCCAGGGAGGGTTGCCGGGTTGGATCCTTTGCGGGTGCAGATCAGTGACTTCACCAGAGTGGCACCAGTTTCTACCACCTTTGCATGGGGCGTAAAGCACAGCAATGCTAACAAGAAGTAAGCAATGCATGTGGGCTAGCAGAGGGCTTTGGAGGAGGAGTACGATGGCTGGAGAAGGGAAGGACAGACAGCATATAGAGGGACACCTCTTAGAAGACCTTCAGGAAGGGGACAACAGGTTCCATAAAAACAAGTATGATTCATTCTGCTGCTGACGAAATTAGAAATAAAGTAATAATGGTAATAATAATAATAAGCATTATAATCCTTGCACTAGATACTAATTAGTAAATAATTATCATAGCAACTTCTCTTTTTAATTGTTTTTCTGGGTTTCTTTTTTTTCCCCCTAACCACTCTGAATTGCATATCCGCCTCCCTCATATTGCAAACGGATGGCAAGGGTGTTGTTACGTTGTGGATTGAAAATTAACTCCAATCCTACGTTCCCCACTGTCCAACAGCTATTCTCCACACAGGCTCAGTGGGACTTGATTGGGAAGGAAGGGGACGTTACGTGTGTTCCTGCTTAGCACCCAGAGTACCTGCTTTCCAGATGCACACCTCTTAAACTCTGATTTTCTTGTTTCTTTTTTTTTTTTTTTTTTTACAAGTAGGTCTAGGAAACAGAATAATGACAGGAGGATCATTGTGAGACAATCGATGTGCAGAATTGTAGCCAAAATCTGAATTCACCAGAAACCAATAAGCTGAAATAGCCACAACCAACTGTCCACAGCCTTGTCTAGAATGGCTTTAAACAAAAAATATAAAGAGCCATGGACAGTCTCCTTACCCCTGTCCAGAATTTGATGTAAACAACATCCATAGAAACTGGGATTGTTAAGAAAGTTTATCCATATATCTGGATAGCAATAAAAAGCGTTTCCTAGGAAACTGTAAAATCCTGTACCAAGCAGTGTACAGCCAAGCCGAGAGGAACATTAGGATGATTTATATTTTCAAGGTACAACTTTGCATGACTTCTTTTAGATCCTGTGATAATGTACAAGGAGAGAAGGTGTGAAGGTCAGGGCTGGTTTTTTGTTTGTTTGCTTGCTTTCTTCTCTGAAATATCTCATGTAACTCATTGGTCTGGGTTTTCATTTCAATTCTCATTTATAATAACAGGGCATTACCACTCCCTGTGTCTGTCCTTCCTGTTCACGCCAAGGCTGCGTCAGTAATTTCCTTCTGCTGCTAAAGAAACAATGGTTTCGTGTCTTCCCATTTCTTCAAGAACTGCTGCCAGCATGCTCAGGTTGCCGTCAGGGAAATTCTGGGCTTCCCACAGGTCCAGGATCACGCCGGTGGGACTCGATTTCGTAGCAAAATAATTTAAGTACCTGCAACAAACCAAAAGGAAACTCGTTTTTTAAGGTGCATGAAGGCTACCTGAATTTATATTTCAGCCCATCTCCAGTGCTGGTGCTCCCAAGGTGCTAATCTCCTGTGAGAGACGTCCTCTGACCAGTCTGTAGACACATCTGTCACTCATCTTCACCAGCACGTTTTTGCACAAACCTCCCAAGGGACTTTGCTGCTCAACCACATGTGGGCAGCCCCACTTACCTGTCCAGTTTCAGCTTGTGGGCCAGCATCCGCCAGTCATGGCCCCTGGTCTGGGGTGCGTCCAGGCTGCTGCACAGCTTCTGCCTTATCGGGAGGGGGATGCTGAAAGCGCTGGGGCCTACTATGGTGGTGATGGTGCCTGCTGCGTCCATAGGAGGGTAATCGATGCCAGTAGGTTCCTGAGGGTGGAAACAAAGCAAAAGAAACTCCCTCAAGAATATGAGGATAGCAGTTTTGTTACTGAGTGCAGAAACAATTGTACAAGTGTATCCTCTGAGGCTCAGTGCTCCTACTTGTGTCAGAGGGGAGCAGCCCTCTGCTAATCAAACATTCATCTTAGTGAGCTGAAAAATGAGAAATATTTAAAATCAACTTTGGGTAGGCAGCAGAATTTTTTTTTTTTTGAGGGTGAAGATTACTATGGCTGGACAAAATTAAGCCCAGCTTAATTAATCATCTACTGGAAATAATGGAAGATCAGGTACTTTGACACATTTTAGAGCAAATTGCCACTACCAAGGCAGAATGGAGCTTTCCTGGCTTGGCTGGGAGGAGCCCCTTCCCAGCAGCTCCCTAAGCCACCCACCCCACTGGGAGCCAGCACCAGGCTCATGCCACTGACATCCCTTTGGCAGCATCTGTGCTCTCTGAAGCCTCTGATGCTGGGCAGACCATAAAGAGAGATGGTTAATGCTGCCCCAGGCACAAGCTGATCCCTCATGTTCATGTGGCTTTAACTCTGTGCTGGAGACAGATGGAGCATGTGTGCTCAGGGAGTGGCCATCACCCTCCTCCCCAAGACCAGCACTGTGCTCAAAGGTAGTGGCAGAGTGTTTCAAGGGGAAAGTCACCTCTAAAGCCAGCCTGTCCCCTGCGGGTATGGGGTTGATGCTCTTTGATGCAGTTGCCCCAGGTGGGAGGCTCCCCATGACACAGGTGTAAGGTGGCCCCGCTGAGAGTAACAAAAGGTTGGCTCTTCTGGGCAGGGATTTTATGTCTTCCTCAGCCTGGAAGGATTTAGCACCCACAGGTAGGTAGAAAGAGGGGCTCAGCAGCTAGCAGGCCAAGGGTCGTTTGTCAGTTTGGATGGTTGTGTTTGCTTAGGAACAACAAGGTGCTGTGGGGTGACTGAAAGCCCTGTCAAACCCCATTGACACCAGCTGGCCATCTCACTGTGCAGCAGGGATGCTCCTCCCATGTGCAGCACTTGTCACCTCCAGCTACCAAAGCACAGGATGGGAAAAGGAGTAAGCAGGGCTGGGTGTCCACCTTCTCAATTGCTTTCCTTTGCAGCATGACAGGCTTGAGGCTGGGCTGGCAGAAATGAGTGAGCTGCTTCATGTCCACCTCTGCCCAGGTCACGGCCCTGGGCAGCCAGAAACACCCATGCAAAAGACATTAAATTAAATAATTGTCATTATAAATGACAATAAATAAAATAAAATATTGTCATTAAATGTCAGTTGGTATTCTCCTCTGTGAGCTGTCTTGTTGTTTTGTGTCAAGCTGGCTGCTGGGCAGGCCCTGTAAAACCTGAAACTGTCTCAAAACCAGGTAATGCCTGGCTTAAGCTGCTATTGCAAATCCCCCAGGAAGCTTGTTGGAGATGCTCATAGCCATGCATAGTCTTTGGTTCCCTCCTCTCCCGCCCCAGAAAATGTATGCAGAGATGGAAAGTACCCATGAGCAATCAGCAGAATTAAACCTCTTTTGTCTTTGCTCTTATCCATGCCAATTATCTTCAACTCTATAAATATGCTTCTTTTTTGCTTTATTGTTTTCTTGTGTTGGTTGTTGTTTTGTTTGTTTTTTTTTTTCAGAAATGGCATTTTAGGCAATCAATCAGTGAGATTTCTAACCAAGGAGGGTTTATGCCACACTGTCATGTCCTCAGTGAACATGACCAAAGCAGTGCTGAATGTAGCACTGGAGGTAGCCTGCTGCCCCAGGTGTGTCAGGATGGCTGCAGAGGGAGCCCAGGTAGCTGTGGTGGTGCCTTGGGGCTCTTCTGGGTGAATACTGACAGCACAAGGTAAAAAGGGGACCTCAAAAACAAATGGTGGGTGACCTTTATCTCACTATTCCTCCTTCCTCACAAATTTGCATGTTTTGGCACTCACTGTATTAATATTTTTGAAGTCCCAGTGGAAGACACTGTATAAAGCCACAATAAGACAGTTTAATCTGCAGAAGTTTTACATTCTTTATGGGCTGCAAAAAAAGAAAGCCCATAAAGGGAGGATGCAGTAAACTGTGTTACTGTATTTTTACTGCAGAGTGACAGAGGCAGAGCCAGCAATGAAGACAGGTGCCAGCATGGTCCTGCAATACCTAACTGCTAGCTGCCTGCCTCCTCCACAAGAAGGGAATAATCTGCACAATTTGAAATCACCAGAAGCAAACCAAGCCAGACACCATCTGAAAGCAGAGACGAAAACACACCCTTACATGATCTAGTTAGTCATCAGAAGAAAGTGTGAGGAACCACAGCTAAGGTTTCCTGATGCCTGGTGTGGTGTCTTTATCACAACAACCCCTTTCTCTTATGCCTCTAGAGGCATACACATCAGTTTCCAGTTTGCTCTTATTACACTTCCAGGTAACTTCTGTCACAAAATCACCTGCATTTTAGGTTTGGTTTTTTTCCTAGTAACATAGTTGACACAACCCTGCATTGCCAGCCCTTAGCCACCCAAGGACCTCCTGCCCCTCACTTGGGCTCAGGAACATCACTACACATCAACCAGGAGGAGCAATATTGCAGTAGGCAGCCTTGATAGCGGTGGTATTATTCCCTCCCTCTATTCATCTGTGATGGATGGGATCACAGCACAAGACAAGAGTATTATCCTGTTCCCTCTGAATCCATTACCAGGCCCTATTACACACGAGCAGCTGAAGATGATTATAGTGTATACTTGCATTTCATTAAAGTTACTCTCAGTTCTTTCTCTTCTCTGTGAGGTTAAATTAGAGATTACCTCAATGCAGCACTTATTACAATAATTGTTTATGATACTTGTTTTACCATCTGTCTGTAATGCTGTGTAGTCCCCTGCTGAATATGTAACTTTACACCCAATAACCAAGCAGATGTTATGGGTAATGGTGCACACTGCTGGGGCCCTACAGCACAACTAACTTTTGTCTTTGGTCTCCCAGCCATTCCCCAAGCCAGCCAGCAGTGATTGCTGCCTGAGAACCTGCCCTTTGTAGCTGCTGAGGTTACCAGGCACAAAAGGCACCAGCATATTCACTGAAGTCAATGCCACTTCACACCTAACATGTCACGTGGTCTCAGCCCTAAGCTTGACTGACCGAAGAAGTGAAAATTCTCCAGGTAATAAGTAGCACCATCAAAGATGTTTCAAAACTTGGTCATTTTTCTACTGGAAAATGTCAGCCATCAAAAGAAAAATTGTGGAAGATAATAGTCAGAATTTGTAGCAGTATCGAAATCTGAGGATAAGTGTCTACTGCAGCTAGACCATCTGATATTCCCTCTTGCACAGCAGTTATTACATGTGGCTCATGCAAACATATAACAATGGCACTTTCCTATTCTCTTTTCCCTCTCCAGGGAAATGTCAGGCATGATGGTCTTGTGGACTGCCAGGAAACAGGACAATGCAGTGCTTTGTGAGATGGTAGGCAGAACTCCTCCACATAGTCACAGAAAGGTGGCACTAGCAAGGAGACCGTAGCTGGCCTCCTCCCACCCTTAAAGGAGTGATGCTCCCTTCCAGATGTGAGAAACTAAGGGAAAATGCAACAGGAGATACAAAGCAATGACTTAATCCATCCCTTATGTCTATCCCACCAGTCAGGAGGAAAATAGGAAGCACTAAACAGGTAGCAATGGGAAAGGGCTCCTTAGCCCTCCTACATTCCTGCAGTCAGATAGAGAAGTGCACCAATGTAATTTACCTCTGAGATGGAGCAGTTGAGCTGGAAAATCTGCCCTTCTCCTTCGACCTGGCGTACACAGAGTTTGCACACCAGTTCCAGGGTATTCAGGCTGAACCTTTCCAGCGTGAAGGTGCAGTGCAGGTTCCTCTGGCATCCACTCCAGATGTGATAAAAGGGAATCTCCTGCAGGAGGAAAGCAAAAAAAGTATAGTCAAGGAGGAATGCGCGGCCAGGGTGTGGATGCTGTATGACCAGAGACCATGGGGTCTATGCTACTGTCACTGCAAATGGTCCAGGGAAAAAAATGTCCATGGGACTGCAGCCTGGAACCTGGTATTTTCTGAACACCCATATGTGTCACTGTATTTCTTTAATCTTTACTGCTAGGATCCCATGTGAGTGGTTTCTGATGCTCACCTGGTATTTAGCCAGAAGTTTGCTCTTCCAGAGAGAGTGGGCAATGTCATGAATGGACAGGCGGAGGTTGTGGGTGCTTCCCTTAAAATGCAAAGCTTTGGGCTCCTCCAAAAGCTGCCCACCCATCTGTCGCTCAAGCTGGAGGACCTCCTGCAGTATTGCAATAAAAAGAAGAAAGTTGTCAGGTTCCATCAAGACAGCACACTGGTCTTCTGATTCCTCAAGATTGACTGCTGTAGATGCCATAACTTGTGCAGTTCAGAGAAAAAAAAAAAAAAGCACAGGCATTGCACAGACTTGTGTTTCCCTGTGAACCAGCACTGCATTAGTGGATCTGAGTATAAGCCCTCACCCCATGATACAGCAGCAGCCCAGCAGAGATGCAGGCACCCATGTCTCCTTTGGGAGACACAGTGTTTTCTGACATGTCCCATAAGAAGAAAGCTTAATTGCATGCTATTATATTGAATGCAAAGACTTCGCATACAGGCACTGTTTGAATACAGAACCATATCAGTTTTCTCCATTGCTCATCAAACTGGACATCTAATGATAGCTTTACTGTTTTGTTTTTGGAAGCTCTTATTTGTGTAGGTCCTGCTGATATGGGACCTGTGCATACTGCTGGTCCTTCAGCTTGTGGCCTCCTGGCAAACTGCTCTATGACAAAGTGGTACAGGAGCTAACAGATGCCTACGCTGAGATTGTCAAGTGGGATGGTATAAAAACAATGCAGGACACTGTGACTGAGCATTTTGTATATATGAATACATAGGTTCAGAGTTACTGAAATGGTAATTAAAAGCTAGTAAGCCAAGAGTCCAGTTATTTTCTGGGCTAAAACTAAATATATACCTGTAACTGTTGAGTGGACTGTTACCTACAGTCTAATTGCAGTCCACATGGAAGAAGTAAGTACAAAAGCAACTAGATGAGCCCCAACAGAAACCAATACAGACAGTCTCAGTTATATTTAATTACAAAAGCCAAACAACCAACCAGTCTCATGTGGCCAAAGCCAATCACGTACAGAGCATACGCTCAAGGAGTATGCAGGCATACAAAACCAGGATGCTACCCTAGGCCAACTAAAAGAATGTCCACTTTAGCTAAAGACAAAAGAAGCTACTCTTGATCATGTTCAGGATCTAGTTAGCATATGAGGAAAGCCCCTGTCCCAGCACCTGGCAGATCCTGAAGCTAAAACGATGTTCGTTTATCAGGCATTAGAGGAAAAGAAACAAAATCAGGAAACCTTTTAGATTAAGGTTATGCCAATGAATCAGTTCCAGCTTCTTTCCCATGCCCCCTAATTACCTTGTCAAGCTGTCTAAAGAGCAATCAATAGTAATTATCTGATTACTATAGATCTTCATTACGTCCAAATTACCTCCCTGGAAGAGCCAGAAGATGACTCGTGGCACAGCGTGAGCTAATGGCAGACACCACCTCTCAGGCACATGGGGCGTGGAGGCCAAAGGACTGCTCCTGCCTGGGCAGGGACAGCCCCAGCAGCTGCACTGCTGGGGGGAAAGCATCATGGTGTGATGCTGCACCATCCTGCCTACTACATATGGGTGTCTAGTTTCAGTAGCCCACTTTTGGTAACTGCACTTGGTCACCGTGGCCCCTCTACACACTCCAAATGGAGGACACTGAGCAGCCTGTGCTTCTTCCATGCCGCTCAGCTAATTAATTCAGAATTAATTTGTATCCATGATTTGCACAGCCCTTCAAACCTGCAGGCTGGCTCTAGCTATGCAGAATTGTATTTAGAGTAGTGCTTATCCTGCTGGCTGGCACCTCTATGCCCTCCTGAGCCAAAATCTGAGCTTTGTGTTGCCTGCCCTGTGCTGAGGTGGCTCCAGCCACCCTTCCCATTGCCTCTCACCATACATGTGAGCCGGGACTTCAGCCCTTATGCTCTTCCTAGGAAAGGGAGCTGTGTAAGGCATTGCTCCATCATTGGTGCCACCGGGACAGCCACAGCCTTTATTTAGAAAGGGCTCCCTCATCAAAAGTGCACAAGCAAGCAACAGTGTTCAGTCCAAGCTGTTGCTTTTCTTCATTAGAAGGAAAAATACTAAATGAAGAGAGAAGATCACATGCCTGTTATGCCTTTCTTTTCCTTTTGGAGGATAGTTACTGTGCAGCCTGAGGCTGGTTTGGCGATGCCACGCTGCTACAGCCTGAAAATCATTCGCTGACCCCCGGTGTGCAAGGCTGCCCAGCCCACCGCCACACTGCCACACACAGCTTGCATACCTCAATGTCAAAGCCATACGTGAATAAACAGATGAGAATAAAGCAGCTGGATTTTTTTTTTATAGTTATCATATTATTACTTTCTCTTTTTATAGCAGACTAGTTCTGGCACCCCCCTCAAGTGCAAAAATCAGCCTTAAAAAAGAGGCCATGCTCAAGATTGTTGCTACTCGTCCCCCCTTCCTCAACACTGTTTTTGTGAGCATCCCATCCAGGTGGCTCAGGACCCTGCAGGGCAGGGGATGCTGCATGCGCAACCAGTGCTGAGGAGCTCCACAACCCCCAGGAAGGCTGCCAAGCTGCTCCCACAATGAATGATCCCTTACTGATGACAAGTCATTACACTTCCCTACTGTACTGCAGGCAACGGCAGTTCGGCAGTGAGCGCTTACTCTTGCATGATGAGAGGGAAAAGCCTGCTGGATAAATAGCACTGTGCTTTATACCACAACTGCTTCTCTTCCTTTGGTGGCTGTTAGGACACATTCAGCATATGGCACACTCATTCCTAGTTGTAAATAATAACAGAACACATTCAGTCACCTATTAAAATAAACACATAATCCCTAACAAAGGCTCTTCCAAATCTCAGACATCCCAATGTGGGAACGTCTCCTTCTGCTCTTCCCTCCCCTTGCCGTGCTGTGCCTGGAGCAGTCAGCCCCAAGACACCAAGCTGGTGCAGCTGGTGCCTCACTTGCTGCCTACAACTTTCCCACCCTCTCCAAATAATTTTTAACCTCAGGACCCGCTGGCCCAGCCCCATCTGCATGTCTTGTCCTGCAGAGCCAGTGGTAATTGCCTGGTTAATGCCTTCCCTTTGGCAATATGGCAACGTCAAGGGCCACCTCCTGGCACAGCCGGGGCTTCTGCAGTGCCAGCTGTTGTGAAAGCATGTGGCAAACACCCCCAACCTTTTTTTTTTTTAAATTTTTAAATAGTCATAGTTTGAGTCTACACAACGCCATTGCATTGGGCTCATTTGTACAAGTTGGTTGATACACACTGATCCATGCTCAACCATTTCATCTACAACTAGTTTACTAGGTTTGTTCTTCTTAAACCTTCCCCTTCCCCAGACCTTTCATTTCCAGAGAAGTGCAACTGATAAATTCATAAGAGTTTGTGGCCAGCAACGACATGTGCTTGTCCTCTTGTAAACTACCAGCTAGCTGGGCCTTGAACCCCATGTGTGGTCTTCCAGTCTTGGGGCAGATGTGCCAAAAAAAAGAAGAAAATTAAAATGCACATACTTTGCTGTTAAAAAGGAAGCAGGTACGAGTGGGATGGTGGCCACCTGACTTTGCTCGCTTTTCCTCACTGAATTAAAAGCTTGCTTTGGGGTATTACCTGCAGCAGAAGCCCAAGGACTGGTCTGCCCTCCTCCCAAATGCTGGCTGCAGCTTCTCAGGTGAAAGATGTTCCCACCACGTTGCTCAGCACCTCTCCTGATCTATTTTGCTATGGCACCAAATCAGATTAACCTTACCTCACAACTCTCCCCACAGTCTATTAGACACAAACCAACAGCTCTTGAGTAACACCTAATTGGATTCTCCCAGCTCTGACTGCATTAGCTGTCTGTTTAAGGTCCCTCTGACTCACTTATTATTACCTCAGGCCTTGACAACCCCATGGAAAATTGTATTATGCAGCACAGGCATAAAACCGTCAGGACTTTTGAAGCTCGATCGCTATGAAAGATCCTTTTCAATTTTTTTTTAAAGAGGAAAAACAAAAGGGAAACCAGACCGGGGAAAATAATTGTTTCTAAAAGCCTGGTAACACAGTATCACAGAATGATAGAGGTTGGAAGGAACCTCTGGACATCATTTAGTCCAATCCCCCTGCCAGAGCAGGTTCACCTAAAGCAGGTTGCACAGGACGACATCCAGGCAGGTTTTGAATGTCTCCAGAGATGGAGGCTCCACCACCTCTCTGGGCAGCGTGTTCCAGTGCTCTGCCACCCTCAAAGTAAAGAAGTTTCTTCTCATGTTTAGATGGAACTTCCTATGTTCAAGTTTGTGCCTGTGACCTCTTGTCCTGCCACTGAGAACCACTGAAAAGAGTCTGGCCCCATCCTCCTGACACTCACCCTTTAAGTATTTGTAAGCATTGATAAGATCCTCAGTTTTCTCTTCTCTAGGCTAAAAAGCCCCAAGTCCCTCAGTCTTTCTTCATAAGAGAGATATTCTAGTCCCGTAATCATGTTTGTAACCCTTTGCTGTACCCTTTCCAGCAGTTCCCCATCGTTCTTGAACTGGGGGGGCCCAGAACTGGACACAGTACTCCAGATGAGGCCTCACCAGGGCAGAGTAGAGGGGGTAGAGAACCTCCCTTGACCTGCTTGCCACACTCCTCTTGATGCACCTCAGGATGCCATTGCCCTTCTTGGCCACAAGGGCACGTTGCTGGCTCATGGTCATCCTGTTGTCCACCAGCACTCTCAGGTCTTTTTCCACAGAGAAACCCAACATATTGACAGAGGCCCTGTACAGACAAAACCATGCAAAAGTCACGATATGCCTGCTCCAACCTTTACACTTTGCTGCCTTCCTTACATGTAGTGGAAGAGTGTTCCCTCAGCAAAACCTAGGCAGGCAGGCCTTGATATCAGATAGTACTGGGGAGGAAAACAGAGCGTGCCATTTGCAGTGATGGAAGTCACCACTCTGAAAAACACACATATCTCCCAGCCAGCGTCTGTGGATTTAAATCCCAATAATTCCCATGTGGAGCTGAGGAAACAAAAGCATATACAGCACCAGGTTGATTCTTCTTAGAGCCTGGCTTGCTGCAGAGGCATTTAGGTAGTTGTGCTGGCTATGATTAATGAAAAAAAAACCCACCTCTTAATAACCTCCATTCTTACATGTGCAGTTGGAGCTACATATTTCACGAGTGCATCTATTATAGACACCATCTGTATAAATACAGGTATTTACAAAGAGCACTAGCAAGTATGGTTATCTATCTGCTCATCTGTCTGTAATGAGTGTGTGTTTGTGTGCATGTCAGAATTACACGGTGAGAGTAAGGTTATATAGTTAGAGATAGCAACAGCTTTGGTTTATTTCAGCTGCAATTCCCAACACAAAAAGCTGCACGCGAAGAGGTGTAATAAAGCAGTATGAAAGCAGGCAGTGATTAACAGCCCAGAAGCTTCTTTTATCATTATCAACTATTTACAAAGAAGCATTTATATGTTTCCCCATCTCTGGGGAGCTGGCACTTAGCATTAAAAATACATGAATAGCGAATGAATGAAGCCCTGTGTACCTTATGGCCTTTTAATAATGCAAAAATCTTAGGATTCAGGATATGATACAGGTAAACAAAGGAAAAAAGATGGGTGGGCAGAAAATAGAGTGAGATCCCTATGCAAAGGACAAATTATAGAGTGTGGGGGTTAAACTGTAGAATAGCAGCTTGTTGTCAAGCTTTTCTAATCAGAAAAATAACCCTGGGAGCAGGAATAGATGGAGCAGTGGATCTAGTCACTTCTATGACTGCAGTTGTGTGAGAGCTGGAGAGGGAAAGGGAAAGCAAGTAAGTGAGCAACAATCACCTTAAGGGCATCCTGTGTGTCATCAAGGCAGTAGACCCGGATGCTGTACTCCAGCGAAGAGCAGGACAGTGGTCCAAAGATGGCCAGTTTCAGACGTTTGGCTGCTGCTTTGGTGATCGACTGTCCCACCAAGGCATACGTGCTGAGGGTTTCTGTCAAGATGTGGCAGGCCTCTGGGTCCAGCTGGATATAGCATGGAGTGGTGAAGTTTTCCTCCCCAACCACCACCACATCCTAAGGGAGAAAGAGGCAAACTTAAAGCTCCTGACCCTCAGAGTTACTCTCCTTAGAGACAACAATGCACTTTTCAAGCCTGGGTGATGCATAAAGTCCTTGCTGTTTGCACCTTAGATTAATCAAGATTTAAAATTCCTCCTTCTGGCTTTCCTCCTGTGCAGGCACAGAGAGGGGTGATTTCTCTGGGGTGCTGGTGGTGATGATGGCAGTGGAAACCTCCTCCTGTCTTCATTTCCCTAAGGCTTGTAACTCTTCCCTCTGGGCCCTGCAGCATCTTTAAAGCTCTGGACAAAGTTAGGCAAATAATGAAAATATCAACAATATTTGGTTGAAAAAGCTATTGCAGTACTAATCATTCAGTGACCATGATTTAACATCAGTGGTCGCAGGTGTGTTGAATAAATAACTGCCCTTCATTTCCTAAGCATGACAATAAGGAGCTACAAAAACTCAAGGAAGGGAAGTAGCCTCTATGATGGCCCAATGCCACATCCGCATGAAATATCACCTGCTGCTTTGTTGGAATAATCCTCCATGACAAGACTGCAGAGTGAAGAAAAAAAATACAAACAGCCCGAATGCAGACAACGTCCCCACCCTGTGCGTAAAGGAAAACAGCTCCCCTGCTAATTTCTCCATTCAACCCTGCATGTAATATCCTGCACGCAACACAAGGTGCTTTGAATGGCTTTGAGAGAGAGCAGAAGCGAAAAGGCAACAGCGGGCCGCCTCTTGCAAAGCCACCACACACCACAAGATGCTCTGCACAACTCATCTGTTTCTTTGCTGCTGCCTGCAGGTCTGCAGCACAATGTACACATCTGGCAGCTGAGCAGCATGGGCTCAACTGAAATTTGGCAATAAGCTTGGGCCCCCTAGTCTGAAGGAAGGCAAACGTGCCATGTTTGCAGGGATGGTATGATCCTTCTGGAGGGCTAGGTGCTGCAGCCCTGATTGCAACCAGCCCTACGGCCATGTCGGCAACTGGCTCTGGCAGAAGGTTCTAGCCCCAAATGATGCTGCAGAGGTGTGCACGCATGCACGTGTGTGTGTGCACGTGTGTGTGCACATGTGGGGCTCAGCTTGAAGGAGCTGCACCAGAATTAAGCAGAGGAAGAAGATTGCCATGTGACGGCCAGGGACCCTGTGGATGCTGTGGAGGCTGTGCTGGGACCAGAGTGTGTGCACGGCTGGTGGAGCAACTGCTCTGTCAAGGTGAGGAGGAGGACAGGGGAGAAAATGAAGAGGTGCCAGTAACACACAGACACAAATAAGGAACATATGTGTGGTGCCAAGAGTCAGGCCGGTGGGGTGCAGATTAGTTGGCGAGACAGATCCATGTTCACTGCACGCTCCCTCCAAGCGTGAGGAAGAGCTGGTGCCATAGGCAGGGGGACAAATGCAAGAACTTTTTGAAGGTGATGCTGGACACAGCGCTCTTGCTGCTGTCAGCCCAACTGCCTTCAAAAGCCACCCTGACCTTTTTAAACCCACTGGTGGGAGTAAGGGCCCTTGCCAAATTAATTATGTGAGACCAAACTGGTGGCAGCAGGTATCTAGCCACACAGGGCTGGAGAGGAGGGCTCTGCCAGGACAGCCTTGCCTTGCCGAAAGCATCACTTTTTGCTCCAGTTACAGAGGAAGTGCCTTCTGTCATCCTGCCCTGGGACATCCTCCTGCTGCACTACTGGCAAGGAACTACCCCAAGGCTCCCACCAAGCCTGTACTGCTCAGCAACACTTGTGCAGCTCCCCTGAGTTCACAGGGTGTGGAGCTGAATGCTGGCTGCATGAACTGAACCAAAGTGAGGCTGCACCAACATCTTAGGAGGGAAAAAGAAAAGACATTTCATTAAGCTGTATGATGTCTTGTGGCTGAAGCAGGAGATCATTTTCAGCATTATTTTCACATTCTTGAAGACAGACTATAAACCAGGAGAGTCAAAACTATTCTATAAAAAACATTTTCTTATTTCTACAGTCAAGTCAGAAATTCTTTTCAGCCATTTTTTTTTTTATTTTGCCTTTTCTCTTTCTTCTCTCTCCATGATTTTGGCACTATATCCTGCCACAACCAAAAAGCTCAAGTGCCAAAATTCTACAATGATGGCTATTTAATGGAGAATAGCTAGAACTGGGAGGCACACAAGTGCCCCAAGACGGCATATGTGCATGGGCACTGGGCAGCTTAGACATCTGGTGTTGAAAGGCACTCCTGCCTGCACATAAGAGCCATGCATTTCACACAGAAAAGCCAAAATATAGGCATCCTGGTTCAGAAAGGCAGCTGAAGGACTAGCAGAGAGCCCTGTATGCAGTCAGCACAAAGGCCAGAGGTCTGGAGACTCACCTCCCATGGTCCCTGGGCAGCTTGGTGCTTCAGCTGGATCTGCCAGTCCTCTGTGTTTGGTTCTGCACAATGGTGCATGGTTAGAATGACTGGCCGGGTTAGCAGGGCGCCTGGTGGGCCACAGCTGACCACCGGTGTCAGCAGGGTTTGGCTGTCTTCTACAGGTGGCCTGAAAAGGCAACAGAAATTTGGATATGCTCATTAAGTTCAAAAATGCAAAAAGGTACATTTAGGTATGTAAACATAAAAAATATTTATCTTAAAATCTAAAGATTGCACAAGCAAAGAATGAGTGGGTTTTGTTTAGTCTGTTGGTCCTTTCTCACCCAAATCCCAAAATGTTCTGGCTTTTTGTTCTCCCAACTATCACTTATTTGTTAAAATGCAGGTTTAAGTGACAGCAAATTATAGATCACATTTGCTGAGCAGCCTCCACTCTGAAGATGGCACGCAGAGGCTTCATTTCACCCACTGCTGAAATGTGGTCACTGCTGCATTTGGCAGTTGTTTAGCAGCATACGGAAATGAACAGTGGCTGTTGTAAGCACAATGTGTGAGAATTATTTACTGTCTGGACAGAGAAAACTGAAGAACAGAGGAAGAGAATGAACTAATGAGCACATCTGAAACTTGCAGTTTGAGTTTAGTCATCACTAAACCCACTGATTACTCCATTTTACTTAAAAGGCATTCAGATATACTAGAACAGCGACTGCAAATACGCTTGCAGGGAGTAGGTGTCACCGGGTGGTGGGGGAGAAAGGGCGAAGGGATGGTAAGGAATAGTGCAGAGGGCAAAACACACTCACAAACCCTGAGATGTTTAGGGATAACCTGGAGGTGTTCAGTTAAAAACATGGGTGTTGTCCAGTACGCTTGCTACCAGTCTCTAGGAATGGGTGTTACGAGAAATCATATAAATATTGAGGATACGCACATACGCTGCAGTTTGTAAATGACTGTGTATGTGCACACGCACGTGTGTTCATGTGTAAACTATCCCAGACCAACTGCTGAGTAGCTTAAAAACAGAGGAAGCATGAGTGACTTTAACTATCCCGACATCTGGTGTATGACAAATACAGCTGAATGTGCCTCATCAACCAACTCCCCAAATAACACAGAGGACAAATTCATGATCCAGAAACCAGCAAGTGGGAGATTAAAAGTGTTCAATGTGATCTGCGCTGAAACTCCAAATCTGCCCACAGCACCTCCCATCCTCTGTTCTAAGGGCTCAGTCCTTTGTTGCACTGACACATACTTGTATTTACATCTGTATTGTCTTAATGGAATTAGTTGAGACAACATTAAATACTGTTTATTTCTGCAAGTCTTTGCCTTTGCCAAAAGAAAGAACAAAAAAAGTAGCTGTAATCTCAGATAACATTTTTAACGAGGCCAAATCAGTACAGAAGCTGTTTTGAAATCCAGTTTATTGCATCTATTCTATTGCAAAGACATGTTCTAATTTTGCCTACCTTAATTCTCCCTGAATATTCCACTAACCTCACAGAAAGTGGAATGAAGGCACTTTTGAAGAGCATTTCTTGTTGCTGCAAATGTTGTGGGAGGTTTTTACAACATTTGAGAAAAAAAAATCCCAACAAGGTCTAGCATGCAAAAATTTAAATCTATGCAAATCAGTAAATCCAGATGATACGCATCTATGGAAATTAACTGATGAGTTTACTAAATGACTTAACAATTGTTTCTGAAAAGCCATGGGCTGGAAACAAACAGCTGCAATATAGCTGTCTGTCAAAAAAGATGTAAAGTATAACAATCTGGACAGCTATCATGTATTATGCCAGCTATTTTAGCCTAACAAACAGTACACAAAAGAAATGAAACACTGGCAGATAGAGTACCTAGTCCAGCTCCTCTTGCATGCTGTAGGGATCTCTGGAGTCTGATTAAGAAGATCAGGAATCACTCTCTTGCAAGACTGAACTGAATAAATCATTGGGCAGTTTTTGATAAAACGTTGTTCCCTTTTTAGACTCATGTATTTTTTTTTTTCCATAAGAAGCAACAAGAAGTTAAAAAAACACTCACAGTGTGGTGGTTTTTAATGATCATCTACCCTGTGCAGTAATGGATATCTGAACACTCTCGTACAGTCTAATCCAAGAAATTAAAAAAAAAATAATGTCTTACGAGAAAGATCTTTCAAAATTATGATATTTGTCTGGAAAGCCACAGCTATGACAAGCTATAGACTTAATCATCTGGTTAACCCGACTTCATCTAAAAGACTACTGACCCATGAAGAAGGAATGAAAAAAAGTCCAAGTTATCATAGTTCTTTGGACTGAATTACAAAACCAGCAGTCAAAAAGAATATAGGAGGGAATATATAATAACTGCCGTAAAAAAATTCACAGAGTGCCTTTTAGGTGAAAAAAGAGTTGAAATTGACAGGAATCTGAGCACTGAAGCATGTGGTTAAAAAAAGTCAAAAGGTCATTAAAATAATACAGTACTGATAAATCATACAGCCTAAAGCTGTCTCAAAGTAAAATTGAGTTCAGTCACCGCTGTGTGACAAAATTTTGTTAGCTGTTAAATTTTAGGGCTCTGATGGAGGGTATGATTCTGGACCACAACATTTTATATCTGACTAGCACAAGTACAAAAAATGATGCAGAACACGAAGTTGGGAGGTGCTCCAGACTGCACCATCAGCAAGGGAGATGGGAAGCAGATACAAGCATACAAAAGACATGCAAAAAACCAGCAAGTCTTAGTATTTTTTCCCCAAGTTGGTAAGCAGCATCTTCGTCACCAGACTTAGGAGATTTATTGCCAAGTGGGTGAGATACACATGTTCGTGGCCTGGATATTTGTGATACAGGACACTCTGACGAGTGAAAAGTAGAAAAATAGGCCCATTGCAGGGGTGTTTGACTTAGCAGTCCCTAATGGCCAACCAGACGTGCATCTGAGTCTGGCCTGCCAATGTTATTGAATACTGCCAGTCCTAGCGACTCTTCATCATCCACCTCATGCACATAAACCTTTAAAAACAGAGATATAATGGGTCGCAGAGAAGTACTCGAATGCTGTGAAACAGGGGTCAGTACCACTGAATAGGTGAAATCCCAGCTCCACTTAAGTCCATGCTAAACCTCTTTCTGACTATTGTGAGGCCAGGATTTCTACTTACAACGTGGAAGACAATGTAAATAGCAACACAGTCATTAAATTTTGGGATAACAATTAATAAGGAATTATTGCAAATAACAATGAGAGCCAGAAAATAATGGAAAAGATTCAGAGAAGGTAAAAATATGCATAAGAAATAAAATCCAATTAATTGCATAGCAGCTCATGCTTTTGGAGCAAAACAAGTTCCAAACACAGTTATTTAGTAGCAAACAAAGCAATAAAAACGAAAAATATCTCAGGTGAGCTTACTGCAACACAGCAGGTGTCAACTTGTAATGTGACATAGCGGCAAAAAGCACATCTGATTTCTGGGGCAGTATTGGACAAGGCATGTCAGAGCACGCTGAGGTGATATTCCCTTCCCTATCCAGCTCTAATGTGACTGCAGGTAGCAGAGTGTTTAGGGACTGAAGTAAGGTCTTGGAAATAAACACCTGAAACCCAGAGGAATGAGGCTAAACCACGCAATGGCACATACAGCAGAGAGGTACCCTATCACAACTGAGAGGAAAAAGGAACAAAAATCTCTTGACAGATCTTTTCTTATTTCTCACTGTTTCTAATTTCCATTTTAAAACAAAAGGATTATGCCTTACTATAGCTAATGAGAACAGAAACAGATGCAGTAGACAAGATATATTATACAAGAGATATTAATCTTTCTGCTTGAAGGCACAAACCCAACACTAATTGATGGAATTAGTAAACAAGAAATTCCCCTGAAGACAAGTTATTGTGTAGTCATTCATTACAAGCAATTTTCATCTTTCTCCTGGAGCAGGTGATGCAAAGCCAAGATGCTGGCCTAGACAAGCCCCTGTTGTGATCAAGTATTGGGATTTCTGTGTTATAGATCATAGGAGATCCAGCACAAACACAGACAGGGGAGCATATAGAACAAAGGAGGTATCTCCTCTAAAGCAGAAAGATCTATGAGTAGACATCTTCAAAACTGTGGGTTAGAACTTACTTTTAGGCTGTTATCCAAATAAGAACACCAAACCCAACCCCCCCCAAATCCCATCCATATGTGCAGTCTTTGGACAACTTATTAGATGAGATGGGGCATTCAGCTATATAAGTCTGAACTCACTTCACTGCAGGCAAAAGAGATGGTTTTGTTCTACAAAGATCTGACTGAGACTGACATTCAATCCTCTGTTTAGCAGTGCTATTAAAAAGCACTAACAGTAACTGAAAGGTCTTCAGGTATTTTTAGATGTTGCCCTGTCCTGCTTATCAAGAACAGCCAACTTTTATCTAAAAGCAAACAAACTTCCATTCACTATAACTGGTCCCTTCACAATCAAATTCGTGTTTTTAATGGGATTACTCATTCAAAACCATCTCCCTGTAATAAGCCAGACCATATTCATTAAGGTAGCTGTCAGACAGCAGATGTGAGCTCAACTAGAGAAATCTCTGCTTCTCAGTGGGCCTACATTGTGCTCCCTGGCACCATACATAGCTGTTCCAGGCAACCACAGCAGCTCAGGAAGCACAGGACATAGCAGGAAGAGAGGAATGGCTAACTCTAGCAACAGATGGCAACCTTTCTATAGAGCTTAGCCAAAAGTCAGAGGGAAGACATTTTACCTCTCCTTTCATTGCTGGGGGTTTATTTTTAATATGTGTTCCTTCTTAAGTTTAAAACAATATTCTTGATTGACTCTGGTTCTTTTGCTAGTTTATCTTTAGAAGGAAAAGTTTTCCTCCCCTTTTGCTCATGCTCTGGTCTTTTTTATTTTGAATTTTTCAATTATAGTGACTGGCACTTCATGAAATTGTCTTCTGAAGCTGCAAAGTAATTTTGTTTACGCAACTGAGATAGAGAAGGAAGGCGGAGAAATGAGATGCAAGAGACTTCAATTCCTTTTATTTCACATCACTAAGCTTAGAGTTTACTGGTGAAAAGGCAACATTGCTCCTTGGATTAAACTCATTGATCAGCTGTGTGACTTTAACATGAAGTCTATACATACACTAGGAAGTCACTGAGCCAAAACCTGACAAGGCTCACCTGACCCTTCTCTATTCAGGTAACTAATTCAGAAGTCACACAATTTATGTGTGTCTTCTACCAAGATCTTTAGGACCACTGCTTGCTCTGTTGTTCAGGCTTGTCACGTTTTGTGGGCACGGCAACATCCACTCTCATTTGCATCATCTGCTGTGTGATGGATATAGGAGTGTCCTTCATTGTGCCATATTTAGTGCAGTTCTTGCCTCTGATTAGAGTACGCAAGAGTAGCTCCACCTAAAGCTGTGCAAGCTCGGCAGGAGTTCATGCAGGAACACAGGAACTGCCATACGAGATCAAAGCAGTGGTCCATCAAGACCCAGACCCTGTCTAGCACTGACCAGTGCCAGATGTTTATGAAGGAAGTACACAGCTCTGCTGATTTAGCTCACAGCTAAATTTGTTTTTTAACCTAAGGCAGTCAAGAAAATCCTGAAGGTTAGAGGTTTATACTCATGCTATTTAATCCTTAGTCACGTAAGGCCTAGGCTGTCTCGGATGCTCATGGGAACAGGTTCTTTCCATGTAGTGGTCAGAGCAATGCATTTATTTTATAGATGAAATCACAACTCAAGATGGGACTCCTTCTTGCAAATCTCAAAGACAGCGATACTTCCCCAGACTAAGGGAGAGAGCATCCGATCACCACCGAAAAAGCCAATGAGCTTCAAGACAGAAACCTGTCTGATAGCTGTGAAACATTCTCATAGGTTCATCATTTTTTCAGCTATATGTACTCACACACGCATGTATACATGGATATCCTTTTCCCCACTGTAGCCACTTCATAAAGCACATAGACCTTTCCATGAGGACAACGCACCAGCCTGGGATCAGAGCCTGGTAGCTGCTTGTCATCCATCCTGCCCCACATGACAGGCAGAATGAGGACAAGCTCGCTGTGCAGAAGCAGGAAAAACAGCCTGCTGGAGTGTTAGCGAAGGAAAAGATAAAACCCCCTGGGCTGCAAGCACGCTAACACACTTAGAGAAAACAACTGCCTCCAAGTGGCATTTATTGCAAGCCATCAGAACCCCAATTCACCGCAGAAGAATTAAGCTTTTAGGGTGACTCTCCTGCTCTCACATGCTTTGACCGATATGAAATGGAATAGAGTGTCTTGGAAAGCTCTCCTAACCAATCTGCAAGGCAACACAAAGAGTGATATTACTGGGTTGTAAAGTCTCTCAAATTTCTGTACTACAGGTTTCAGAGATTAACTGGGGAAATGTAGTAGGAAAACAAATGAAGGAAAAGAGGAGAAATTGTAGGACTCTGAGGGATAACAGATTTCCTGTTTCAGCTTGACTGTTCAGAAGCTGTTTCATATTTCTACAAACAAAGGGTGAGCTAAATCTTAAAGCTGCTGGAGATATGTGAACTGTGATGGGGAGCGTCTCTGTTGCTGCATCGGTTCTATTTAGGGTAGCACTTCGGAGACCACATTCTCACCTCAGTGGTGGTTATATATCAAGAAAAAGAGCCTGTCTTCATTTCTGATTATAACACCCATTACATAGTTTCCTATATGCCCCCTTCCAACTACATCAACACATGACAGGACTTTTCAACCCATGCACATTTACACAGTGCTCATGAAAATAAATCAGGATTTATTGAACACACTCCTGTTAGTGCTTGGCCACAAAGGCAAATGTCTGCAGATAGTCCTTACTGTGGACTATCACTCTCTGCTGGAGTGCTGTAAGAGTGCAGCAGCAGATTTTAAAAATAATTATGCTGCACACTAACTTGTGGTACCCTTATGACTTCAGTTATATGAAGCAACATCTGTGGCTCATGCAGTCAGAAAAAGAGGCTTTGACCAGGCTGCAGCTCTGCTACAGCAAGTGAAGTGTCTGCTAGCACAGTCCTGCAGCAGAAGACCATTACAGCTTGGTGCCACCCACCCCTAGAAGAAGCTCCTGGGCACCTGGGGAAACAGAGTAGGTAACAGGGGAGGCCATATAATGTCTGCAGTGTTTAAGCCCTTTTCAGTGACTATTCAAGTGATCTAGACAACACACAACGAGCTCCATCTTAAAAGTCCTAGAAGTATCTGGTTTCCATGAATGCAACGAGCCTGGCAGGCTGGAGCAGGGCTGAAAAGCTGCCATAAATCGAATAAACAACTGGGGTCTGTGAACCCAGGAAATGACTACCACCACGGTGAGATGAGCCCTCTCTCCACTCTTCTCTCCTCTCCTGGGAAAAGAAATCACTTCCCAAAGTCTTCCTTGCAAGTGAGGATTCACACCTTTCCGTTTGCTTCTGCAGGTGTACTTCAGCACACTTGCTCAGCTCGGAGAGCACAGCTCCAAGCACACATTTCCCAGTACAGGCTAACCCTGTGTGGCCTGCTGAGTAACAGCTATAGCAAAGCACGCAGAGGAGGCTTTATGACCCTTGAAGAAAACAGATCAGACTAGCATGTGACATTGGCTGTCCACAGCTACATGAATAAGAAGACGGGGATTCCCTCCATAACTGGCTGGAAAGAAAATAAGTGCACATATAGCTTATCCTAGGAATTAAACTTTATATTATTTTTATTTTTTAGAATTAGATATTTTTTAAAAGGACATTTGGAGGCAAGTTAAATAACAGGGGATGCCCTTCCCTCTGATTTTCTTTTTTTTTCCTCTGCGGGAAAGAGTCCTTTTTCAATGCTGTTCTCTACATGCCTTTAAAGCACAGCCAAAAGTGATAGGAATACAATCAATACTAGATATGAACAGAGACACATTTTCTGTAGCTGCAATTAGCTATTTTCAAAGAGCAGACCATGAATAATGTATGCAAAAGGATGGGGGTGGGG
>JAVSBS010001013.1:0-21257 GCA_033124195.1 Coracias cyanogaster | reverse complement strand
GCGGCCGGCACGGCGGCCGGCGGCATCTCGTCCGCTTTGATGACCATGGGGCCGCGCCGAGCCCCGCGCCCGCCCGCCCGCCGCGAAGGACAGCGCCGTCCGGCCCCACGTGGTGCACGGCCCCGCGCGCCGCTACGGCAGCCGCCCGGGACCAACCGCCGCCCGCGCCGGCAACGCCTTAAAGGGGCAGCGCCGCGCAAACCTCTCCCCGAAGGGCCTGGGCCCGGCGCCAGGCCGGGGGGCTGGGGAGGGGGGAGCGCGGCCCGGGGAGGCCCCGCGGGCCCCGGGGAAGGTCACTGGCTGCCGGTCACCCGCTGCCGCAGCCCTCGCTCCCTCCCGGCTGCGTGCGACCTTCCTGGAGGCTGCAAGGTCGCGGGGCCCGGCGGGCCGCGCCCGGGGAGCGGGGGACACAGCCCGGCCCGGGCCTCGCAGTTGGTGCGGCGAGGCCTGCGCTCCCGGGCCCGCACGGTCGCGGCTGCTGCTGCTCTCGCCGGAGCTCCGCGGACCGGCCCTGGCTCCGTGCGGGGAGCCCGGGGCAGCGGACAGAAGACTGTAAAACCAGCCGCCCTCCCTCACCGGGGAGCCGGGGACGGGAGCGGGGCGGCGGGGAGCGCCCGCCGGGCATGCGGAGGGTGCGCTGGGGCTGCCCGGGCCGGGACACGGCCTCAGAGCCCGGCACGGCTGCGGACAGGGACCCCAGGCTGGTCTGGGTGGGAAGGGACCTTCGAGCTCATCGAGCCCGGCCCCCTGCAGCGAGCAGGGACACCTGCACCCCGAGCAGGGTGCTCAGAGCCCCGGCCAGCCTCACCTGGGCAGCGTGTTCCAGTCTCACCATCTCACAGCGAAGAACTTCCTCCTATCTCATCTAAATCTGCCTTCTCAGTTTGAAACCGTTGCCCCTCATCCTACCACTGCACTCTCTGATGAAGACCCCCTCCCCATCTTTCTGTAGGCCCCCTGGAAGGGCTGGAAAGCTGCAATAAGGTGTCCCTGGAGTGGCGGAGGGGCTCTGGGTGGTGAGGCGGGGGTCAGAGATGTTCATGGCTTGTAGCTGGAGGTGCAGGGTGCTGGGGCAGGACAGTACAACCCTCTGCAGATTTCAATCTCTTTATTAAGAAAAAGGCATATTACAATGACTCCTAAAGTACAGCTCCATACTCTAGTCTCTGGGTATTAACACATTCTGAAAAGCACTTGGTTAAAAAGCAAAGTTGACATTAACATGGTCCTGGGGGCTAATGGTGTCATGTAGTAAAATGAACATTCAAATAAAGCAGAGCAGTGTCAAACCTTTGGCATCTGGCCCGCCGCAATGGCTCTCCCCAGCACGAGGCACAGGCTTTTATTGTTCTCAGCTGAGCTTCGCTAACTCAGCCAAGGAGAATATTTTTGCTACGACAAAACCGCAGCTGCTCTGGGATCAGGGGAGCTGTAGCCAGGGGTGCTTCCCTCCCCGTCCCTCTGCCAGAGCCCTCCCTGGAGTCCCCAGTACAGCTCTGACCAGGCAGAGGTGACGCCCCACCTAAGGAGGCCTGTTAAAGCCTTGGCAAGGACTGGGATTACAGTGACCTTCTGCATGACCTTGAAACACTGGAGCGAATACAGACGGTGTCCCTCCAGGGCCAAGGGGCTCTGGCTCAGCACCTTTCCAACATCCCCTGGGCGAGAAAGGGTCTGGTTTTTCAGATATACAAAGATTTGAGGGATTCCCACGGCCTGATAGTCTCATTCCTGCTACAACTGCAATGTCAGGGAAGGGGATCTTTTTTCGGAAGCCCCAAGATCAGTGAAATCCATTGGAAAGAGGCAGGAGGCATCCCCACACCCCATGGAGGACCAGGTGCCACATGGGTTTGTGTCGGGTGCACCCCAGAGGGGCAGGAACGTGGCCCTGGGGAGCAAAGGGCAGCTGTAACCAGCGAGGAGACTCGGCGCTTTTATCTTTGTGCTTTCATGGGCCGCGTCGTCTGTCGGGATCCGCCGTGGCTGCTGTGCTCATTGATCCCAGGCTTCTCTTGCTCACCAGCCCGGCACAGGCATTGCTGATCTTATCCACGGTGTGAGGCATAAGGGAGTTTTCTCTCCCCTCCTATCACATTCCCTGTAGGACTTGGCAGCCAGGCGCCGACAGTGCAAGAGGGTGACAAGAACAGACGTGCACCGAGGCGGCTGCAGCATCACTACAACCAGACTGGCTTGTCGGGAAGCTGGGAAGCGAGGGCTGGTGTTCCCGGAGAAGGGCAGGATGCCGCGGCTTCACCAGGGCAGCAGGAGCCCATTCTCAAGGCTTCACACGAGGAGCCCGAAACGTTCACCTAGGTCCCAAAAGTGAACATCCATTGACACACTACTGATTTACCCTCCTGATGAGGAGAGCAGCACTCTGGTGCTGCAGCTCCTCTGCCTCCCAGGAGCTTCTTTCGGGGAACTCGTACATGGAGATGCACTGTGCAGAGCAGAGCAATCCCAGACACCGCTCTCCAGCCACTTCAGGCAGACGTTTCTTGCTGTGTCGTGCTGGTTTTCCTGGGCATCCAGGAGAGACCACTCCTCAGCCCCTCTGCGGCAGCTGCCCCTCTGTAACACCCATCGCCTGGGTCCGGTACCGAACTTCGCTTGCAGTACAGGGGTTTACAGAAGCCTTGGGTTCTGCCTCAGGGAAAGCTTCCCCAAGGCAGCTGGATCAGGCCCTGCTGCAGCCAGGTCTCTGCGCAGTGCTGGCGAAGGTCATGCAGCCTCTGCGGGGTTATTCAGGCCCCTTGCAATGGCACCCTCACAGCGGGGACACTGCCAGGAGCACTTAGATTAGCCCCAGCAAACACATTCAGAAAATATGGCTTTTTAATTAACAGGGTCAAGAGGGAGAACTTCCCGAGTGCTCTGCCCAGGGTTAGCAGGGGCTCAGCGGCAGCGAGGGGAGCGGGTGCGTCTCCTCCCCACCCGCCGCTCGCCCTGCGCCTGCTGAAAGGCTGCACAATTTGAGACATCGCTTTCTCAGAGACCATTAGGAAAAATAATAGTAACAGCAACAAGGAAAAGAGAGATTAGCAAACCCAATGCGTCAAATCCATGAGCCCCTGCGGAGCTGCAGGAGGAAAAGGGGGTGCAGAGGGGGGGTGCCCGGCTGTCGGTCTGTACGCAGAAAGCTCTCAGCACGGCGTGGTTTATACACACAAGACATTAACAACCGAGCGTTATTGCTATGCATCCATCTCCAGCCTAGTCGTTAAGCTTTACAAGTCCACACTAAACATCGCTTGTCCCACGCAAAGCACGTTGGTGGCGGTGGTCGCACCGAGACTGGGGGGTCTTGGAGAGCCCCCCCACCCAGGGAGAAGGGGGCAGGCACTGCCCCAGCTCTGCGGCTCCCAGGGCTTACTGGGGCTAACAGCAGCCTACTCATTAAAAAGTAGGGAGGCTGTCTTTTTGTTATTTTTTTTTTTTATCATTTTGATCTCTTTGATCATTTTATATAAATACGAAGAGTAAAATAATTTATCTCAACATCATTTCTATTACAATCATACAGTGTTTTCCCTTCAAAACGAGTGTGTGTATGCATATATATGTATATATATCAGTGTATATATAGTATCTCTAGAGCTTCGCTCCCTCCCAAGAAAAGCAGCAGTGACTGAAGCAGGTACAGCAGGAGCTGATCCTTCCTGCTCCGAGGCCCAGGGAAAAGCACAGGGCTTGTGCCAACAGCTCATTTCCAAGCATGTTACGTCGGCACGAAGCCGGGGACAGGGGTGCTTCCTCCCCATCCCGTTGGGAATCAACCCCCTCGCTGCGGGCAGCTCTGCCTGCACGTCCGAGGGCTGCGGGCTCAGGACCTGCCCAGCTGCCCGCCAGCACCAGGGAGCACCAGGACAAGGGAGAGGCAATCGGGGCACTAGAAATGAGATCAACTCCTTGAGCAAGCTGCTAATTAGTGAAGAGGGAAGGATCCTGCAGCTCAGACAGCGTTGCTTCATTTACATACTAGGCACTAGAACTGATGATTGCTAGGCAGGTATTTACACAGAAGAAGGATCATACCTCTCCCTCCCCTTTCCATCACTCAGGTCAGTCACAAACACCATGATCTTATCAAGGACTTTATAAATCAATGCCACACACTCCATCTACCAGGATTGTCTAGGAAGGAGAGAGGAAGGCAGCTGTGTGCACCACAGCTAAAGGAACAGCCAGACAGTGCAGGGACACGCGTTGCCTTCTCTCACGTTAAAAGAGAACAGAGACAAATCCTCAGCAGAATCTCTCTGAACCTGAGAGAAAAAGAGCGATTTCCAAGGGCCAAGTGTCGCCTCACCTGCGTGACAGTGCTGGGAAGTGGGGGGCTGCGATGCTGCACCCCCGGGTGCTGCCCGTGCCAAGCAACACCCACTGCCCCTTGCTGCCCTGCGGGGATAGTGGCAGCGGGGCCAAGCACACCCTGCTCACGGGACATGGGCAGCGCCTATCTGAAACCACCTTGTAGTGGGAAGGACCCCGCAGCCTTACCCAGAGCCAGGCTCACGGCTTTTCTCCCCTGTGCCGCTGTACCCAGGTTCCCACACCCCATCCCGGCGTTACCAGTGCACCCCACGCTGCCCCTGCACCCCCCCAACCTGGGGAAGGCGGTCTGGGCACACAGTGCTCTGCAGCTTTGCAGCCAGGGCACGAGAGAGCCCTGCCCGAGCTCTTTGCAGCTTCTGTGGGGGTGACAGCCGGGGAGGGCAGGCGGGAGATGGTGGGGGCTCTGCCGGGCTCTTCTTTCCAGAGGCAGCAGCTCTAAATGCATCAGGGGCTGCAAAAATTTCCCACTACAGCTTTGCCTTTGTCCCCAGGAGCTGCACACCTCTGCAGGGCTTCAGCCAGGGCAACTGCTCCCCAGGCCCCTGCTAGGCGCGACCTATCCAGGCACAGCTTTGCTGGGCTCCTTCCCAAACTCGAGAGTGCCTTAGAGACCAGGGAAGCAGCAGGGGAGCAGGGGGTCCCAATCCTCCCAGGGGGGAGCAGGAGGGGTCTTGCCCTCCAAAGCCTAACTATTCACATCACAGCCAAAGAAAAGGGATAGAAGCTGCTAATTTCTGTCCTGCTAGTGCAACTCATATGCTTAGGGGTTTGTTTTTACCAGAGAGCTGGCCTAGGGACTGTGGCTGAGAATCTCATAAAAGCATTTTAATATAATATATAAATATTGAACTACAAAAATAGACACCTCTGACTGCATGGGCACGCTGCGGGTGAGCCTGGGCAGGCTGAGCTCGACTGGTCTACGAGGGTGACCTTTTTGAAGAGGATTCAAACGATTCCAGCCACGGCAGCAGCAGGGTCCAGCCAGAGGCTGCTGCCCACGCAGCCGGGCAGGGCACTGGCTGTGGGCAGATGCCAGGGCTCCTGGCTGGACATCGCCCCCCCAGCACACCGGGAGAGCCAGGGTTGGCAGCGCAGGTCCTGCTGGTGCCCAAGCAGCAAGACCTTCACCCTGCCTGGCCACCAGAGCCCTCCCCTCCTCTCCCCACTTCTGCTGTTTCTCAGCATCCAGGGAATGGATGTCTAAAGCTGATGGTTTGGTTTGGAGACAGGGCGAGGCTGCCCCAGCTGTAGGGCTGCTGTGCTGGGAGGGACAGGGAGGTGACGGGGGAGGACTGGGGGGCTGCTCAGTCCTCTGCAACAAACCCAGACCTGGCTGTGGGTCGACTGAGAACCAAAATGCTGGTGCCGAGATGAGACCTGGGCGCGAGTCACAGCCCTGCTCCAGCAGCAGCACGTGGACCAAGGCAGCAGCACATGGAGCTCAGCTGTGGCACACCGAGCGTGGCTGTGGCACACCAAGCACCGTTGTGGCACACCGAGCACCATTGTGGGACACTGATCATGGCTGCAGCAGGCAAGGAGACACGTGGGGTGTCTGGCAGAGCTGGTGCTCATGGCTCACATCCAGCTGCCTTGTCCAAGTCCTGCATGTAAATGTAATGCAGGAGAAATTGGTGTTAGAGACAGCCAAACCGCCATGCAGGGGAGCAAGGGCCTGGGACCTGGCTGGCATGGCTGCGCTGTCCCCGTAGAGCAAGGATCCAGCTGTTGTTCGGCTGCCTGCATCCTGGAGGACCTTTCTGGTGACATCTGGGGCTGTCTCCAGCCCAGCCCCAGTGCTGGTGGTGCCCAGGGCTGGAGGCCCAGCTGAGCTCAACTTCCTGTTCCCAGCTGTGTGCCGCTCATCCCGTGGTGCCCAGCCATGTGCTGCTCATCCCGTGGTGCCCAGCCGTGTGCCACACAGCCCGTTGCATGCCGCTGCAGCACCAACAGCCGTGGAAAACACACCCAGCGTCTGCTCCGAGGGTCAGCAGCAGCAGGAAGATGTCATTGCAGAAATGCTCTTTCTTTCTCTTTTTTTCTCTTTCTTTCATTTTCTTTCTCTCTCTCTTCCCTTGGAAGCTCTGGACAGGTGCTCAGCTGTTTCCCCTCCGCAGACCCTGTGCTGGTTTGCCCGCTTGCCCCGCGGCACCCCCGGCTCAGACCCCTCGGGCAGGGCGATGGATGCTTCCCGGCAGGAGGTGCGAGCAGGGCATCCGCTTTCCGCTGCCCTTTCCCCTGTGAGGGGACCGAGGAAAGCAACCTCGGCTGGCGCCCATCCTGGTGCCGCCGGGCTCAGGCCTTCCCGGCTGGTTGGGCCATGCCACCCTCTCACTGCCTATTCCCGGGCATGGGGGGCACCGTGGGCACCGGACCCCTGCCTCTTGCCAGGCTCGCCCTTGGCCGACCTGGCCCTGGCCACCGGCTCCTGCGCGGGCTGCCGGGGCACCCTCTGTGCCCGGGGGGCCGCGGTGGCACCGGCTGTGCCACGGGCCTGGGCAGGGGGATCCGGCGGCGGGCGCTGCGGGGCATGTGGCCGCGCCGTGTAGAGGAAGAGGGCAGGGTCGGGCATGGCATCGTGCTCCTCCTGCGCAGGGTCCCTGGAGCGGGCACCATCCCCGGGCGGGCGCCGGGGATGTGCCCTGTGCCCGCGGCGCCGGGGCCTGCCCTCGGCCAGGGGTTCAGTGGGGGGCTGCTCGGCGGGCGGCCGCCCAGCCGGCCGGGGTGCGGGCAGGCGCTGGGCTGTGGCGTGCAGCTGCAGCGAGAGGTACGCGGCCGCCTCTGTCTGCTTCTGCAGCTCGGTGTCGAGGATGGTGACACGGTGGCTGCGCCGCTTCAGCTCCTCCAGAAACCTTCGCTCCTTGTTGCGGAGGCTGGACCGCAGCGCGGCCACCAGCGTCTCCTTGTGCTGCAGCTCCTTGCGCAGCTCCAGGTTGTCCTTCTCCTTCTCCTGCAGCTGGGCCTCCATCGCCCGGCACTTCTCCTCCAGCTCCCGGTCCAGGACATCTGTGGGGACAAGGCACACAATGGGGTCAAGGGAGGCAGCAGGGGCTTGGCCTGGTGTGATGGCCTCAACCCGCTGCTCCTGCCATGTCCCTGCATGGTCCCAACATGGCTGGGAGGGCACATGCCTGTGGCTGCTGCCAGCATGTCCCAGCAGTGTCATTGAGGCTGCTCAGGTGTCTTTGGAGCCAGGGCAGGCGCAGGATCCCCATCAGCCCTGAGCTGTGGTGCTGTGGGCACCGTGCGATGTGTAACGTCCCAGCGCAGCAGGTGAAAGCAAAGGCAGCTTCAGCAGAGGACGCGGTTTCCATGGAACCTGCCGCCTCTGCCTTGCTGCAGCCTTGTGCTGCAGTTTTAAGATTTCCCTACATAACTATCTTTTCACCTTAAAAGTGACTGAGTGTATGCAGAGGGCATAGGGGAGCATACAGGCTGGGAGAGAAAAGGAAACGGTGACAGTGAAACCGTCAGTCCAATTTAGGAGGGTTTGTTGACCCCAAGTCCTGAGGCTCCACTGCCTGATTAGTGAGGATGGAGATGCTAATCCAGGGTTACTGAGGAGCCGGTCTGAGCTCAGCAGGGAAGGAACTTCTGCCCTGCCCTCTGAGGGAGGAGCAGGCTCAGGGGGAGCAGGATGGATGGCCAGGGAGCCAGCCAGCCCCAGCTGCTGTGTGCTCACCATGCTGGCACCTTAGCTTCTCACGCCTGACCTATTCATCTTTCTGCTCCTGCCAGTGACAGGGCGCGGACGGGATTTGTTAAAACAGAGGCACTGCATCAAGAGGCAGGTTCCCCATGGCTCCCACTGCCTTCCGTGCCCTTCCACACCTCAGTGGGTGACAGATGCCCTCCCTGCCCCGGCCCTTCTGAGTCACAGCACAGGCACCTAAAGAAGTGTGACTTCACATGGGGCCCTGCACACCCTGTACTGCTCCGACCTGCCCTTATGGGCTTCTTCCACCTGCCTGCAGGAGCATAATGCCTGCCTGACATCCATCCATTCATCCATCCATCCATCCATCTGTCCATCCATTCATCCATCCACCTATCCATTCCACTTGCCATCCATCCTTCCTCCATCCCACCTGCCATGGTGGTATCAGGAGCCTGCATTGAGTAAACAACCGTAGAGCAATTCGGATAACAAAACATTGCATTTCCTCAATTCCTTCTCCCTGATGACCTCGGAGAGCTGGCGGAGGTGAGGGATGAGGCAGGGGAAGCTTTATAGCCACAGGGACTCATTTCATGGTGTTTGGGGGACAGGGGCTGCCTGGGAAGGGGCACATCCCACCTGAAGTGTGTGGTGGCATCTGGAGCCACCCGCTGAGAGGCTTCGTACCCCTGTGGTGAAGTGGTTGAGCTCAGTGGGCAGCAGGAGGGCCAGGCTCTGCGGCCATGCCATGAGCCCAACACGGGGCCAGTGGGGCCGGACCCCCGTGGTGCACACTCCCTGCCCGCGGCTGGACTCCTGCCCTGGCACCGCTGGCTGCCAGCCCTTGGTGGGGCGCAGGGAGGGGAGCGAACCCTCCCCGCAGAGCCTGGCACCCGCCTGCGCTCAGCCCGGCCTGCCCAGGCAGGCTCCCATTGTCTGCGGTAATCCCTGCTTTTTACGATACGATTTGCAACTGCTTTATAGCTTGAGCTCCTTCTGCTCAGGAAAAATGCTTTATAATGAGATCTTAAGGGAGGCAGTTGCATGCAGTAATTATTACGAGTGACATTTGAAGAGCAATCATTTGATGGCATCTCAAATTAGGTGGTTGCCCCATAAATGTGGCAAATGTGATCCTGCTCTTCGTAAGCTGTTAAAAGGCTGAAGGATGGGCAGAGACTTGTGGGTGGAACCCGCGGCACAGTACGGCCTGTGCCGCACCGATGGCAGCCGGCGGGCTGGACGCCAGGCCCTCCTGCAAGCAGCGAGCCCACCCTGGGGCTGGGGTGGGCTGAGAGGGGGTGGGTGGCACCACCCGCTGTGCATCCCCCTCCTGGGGATGGCCCCAGGGCTGGTAGTGCCAAATCCCTCCTCCCTGAGCCAGCTCGGGCACTGAGCGAGGGTGCTGCCAGGGGACGGGAATTCCGACAGCCCCGGTGAGAGCAGCCCCGCGCCCGCCCTGGCACCGCCAGCCCCAGCTCTGAGGATGAAGGCTCAGCGCAGGCTGGGGCTCGGTGCCAGGGACTGTTCCCGGGCAGTACCAGGGATGAATTTCAGCTTCGTGCCTGGGATGGAGGAGGAAGAGGAGCTGGGCTGCTCGCAGAGCATCCTCTGCTAGCCACGGGCACCTGGGCACCTCTGCCTGCCCCTGCCTGTCCCAGGGGCTGTCGGGAGGAGGCTGTGTTACCCAGAGCTGTGTGGTGGCAGGAGCAGGAGCAGCGTGGTGAGGGTGGTCTCAGCCTGTGGCACTTCGGGACAGAGGCAAGGCCAGGCAGGATGGAGCCCAAAGGGACACCCTGGGGACACCAACATGAACCCTGTCCCCACCAGGCTGTGGGAGCTCCAGGCACCACAGCCCTGCCTGAAAGGCAATGGGAAGGGTGGATGAGCTGGAGAAATCCTTCAGAGGAGTGCCCAGCTCCTGCCCGTGGGCCCCACTGGCCAGAGTCCACCACCCGGAGCGTTGCCCAATGCAGCCCATGGGCGCCAGGCTGATCGGACTCTGCTCCATGGGTCAGGGCTGCTGGTGTGGGTGTGTGAAGGGTGTGCGACACACCGGGACGTGCCTCCAGAGCGGGGCTGTGGCAGAGGGGTGCTCAGCAAGGAGGGGAGCAGGGGGATGCCATGTCTGGGGTGTCCCTGCTCCAACGGCATGCCCGTGTAGAGCTGGGCACAGCGCAGCCTGTTGCCAAGCCACCGGCTCAGCTGGGAACTCGCTGCTGGAGGAGAGGAGTGCCAGCTCCCCGCTCCCGTGTCCCTCAGCACAGACTTTCATTGGAGAACCTGCCATTGCCATGAGGTCACAGAAGCCAGCACTGAGAGATGCCAGAGCCCTGTGCCATGCTGGACATGTCCTGCCTGTGGTGGACTCGGGATGGGGGAATTCCAGTTACCTATGAGTTTCCAGGTGCCTCCAGAGCTGTCTGCCTGTCCTGGATGGATGAGGCTGCCTTTGGGCTGGAGAAACCTTCTGCCAGGGCTCTCCAGCCCAGCCTCGCTGCCTGTCCCAGCCCCAGGGCTACCCCAAGAGGGGCTGCAGGACATGGGGCAGGTGGCTGGAGGGGACAGCATGTTGTGAAATGCCTTCTGGGCACCTCTCTGCTGCTGGTCCCCAGCCTGGGACAGTGTCTGGAGCTTGCAGATATTTTTCAGCCACCAAGAAATTTCTCTCCCTTATTTTGGAATGTGGAAGATTATTTTGTGGGCAAAACTGTCTGTTTAATGAACCCAAGGTGCCAGGAAATTTTCTGCATCTGGACTGCAGTCTGTGAGGGGGGTTGATAATGTCCCTGTTGGCTTTTCCCTGGGGCTGAAAGGTTTTCGGGCTTTCAGTCCCACCCTGGGGGTCTGTGAGCTGTCCCCCGGGGCGGGGGGGGTCTGTGTCTGGGCATTAGCAAATCCAACCAGGGGTGCCGGCTTTCATGTGCAAAACCTTCCTGGGTGGCTGCCCAGGCATTCAAGGGGCTGCCAACAGGTTGTGAATGTGCTGGCTTCCCAGCCCTGCCCTGCCCTGCAGACAAGGTCCATGTCCCCTCCCTGAGTGGCGGATAGGTCCCCTCCACTTCAGGCTCTTCAGGTAGCCCCACAAACACACTCCCCCTTATCTTATCTGGTGCACAAACCTGGGCTCTTACCTTGCTGGTGGGCTTCCAGCTCTTTTATTTCCAGGTCATGGGTGAGCTCTGGAAGAGAAACCAAACAGGACTGAGGAGCATCCCACCATCCCGCGTGGTCCCTGTGTCTCCCCTGCTCCTCACCAGGGCACTGGCCATCACCACGGCTGCAGCTCATCCTCTGCCTGGCCCATGGTGTGAGCACGGACATCTCAGAGCACCAGCCACAGGCTGAGCCGAAAATATATGATTCCAGTCATTTACGCATTATTAAGCAGCCTTGGGATCTGGCATCTGCCACCGCGCTCGCCCCCGCGATGTGGCCAAGGCAGCGTCTGCAGGTCCTGCCCCACGGCTCCATTTCTCCAGCAATGCTGTTTCTTTTTCTGAGACAGTTGCTGAACCATTTTTGGTGCTTTAAATCAGGACAAAGAGCAGAGCAACGGACTGAAAATAGACCAAAGTGTAAGCTGCCGCCCGAAGCATTCCATCACTTTCTGCTTCCAGGCTGGTCTCTGCCTCTGCACGTGGCGCGGGCGGGATGGCCTCGTCCCTGAGATGTGCCCACAGAGGGATGCTGCCCTGCACCGGGGCAAGGTCTGCCTTCAAAATCCCCTCTGAGCCTGGCACAGAGTCCCTGCCCGCCTGCTCAGCCCCCGCACGCTGCCTGCTCGCTGCCTGCTCACTGCCTGCTCCATGCTGAGCCCTCAGCTATCACAACCAGCTCGCAAAGGGCAGTGAGGGAGGGAGCTCACGGACTTTCTGGAGTTCACTTTACCCTGCAGACTTTTGCAGAGAATCTCCAGCCCACCAAACCACTAGCAGCTCTGAGAGGAGGGGCAAAGGAGCAGCAGCAGCAGCTGGTTGTTTGGGGGCTTTTTCATTTCCTGAAAATGAGTTCAAATAGTTAATCTTTGCCCTACATTTTTCTTTTAATCTGCTTTCATGTTGACTCTAATCCTCTTCGCTGCCATCCTTCTGAAACAGAGCGCTTGGCTCAGGCTGCTCTGCCTGTCTGGCTTGGAAGATGAATCTGTAGCGAGAAGGCAGAAGCAAGCGAGAAGGTAATGCAGCTTCTGGAAGGTGTTCAGCACTCCTGGCTGCCCCGTTGGAAATCAATGGCAACTGTGTTCTGTTTCTGAAGCTAAAACAATAGGTTTGGAGTCTCAGACATATTTCAAATGAAAACTAAAGCAGTTGCCCATTTCCAAAGAAGATATTGCCCTGCTGAGTGGGGATGATGCACAACCCAGGGTCCCAGCCTCTGCACTGGAACCATGGGGGCTGATGAGAACCTGTCCCAGTACCATCCCCATGACCCAAAACGGGCAAATCCAGGGGAGAGCACCTGCAGGGCTCTCAGGTGGTCCTGGCTCTGCCAGATGGATCCAGCTGTTCTGCACTTCTATATTCCACCACCTGCAATGCTGGCACTGGCTGCAGCTGGCTCCCAGTGACTCTCCCGCTCGGCTCTGGTGCCTCTGGATGTGGATGGGGCACTGCCAAGGGATGCTCTTCAACTCGCTTGATGCAGGACATGGCCAAGGAGGGGTCTCTACACCCTGCCATGTGCTGGGACACACAGGTCTGCCCCACAGCCATCCCCCAGCCCCAGCTGCAGCTGCCTGAGGGCTGTGACCCTCTCAGAGGTGGCCATGTGCCCCTTTGTGGGGCTAGAAGCCCATGGACAAGCTAGAAATGGGTTTATTTAAGACACAGCTTCTCTCAATGCATTGGGCTTCCCCTTTTGCTGCCTGGAAGGACCATCCTGGTGCCTGACGTGTGAGGGTCTGGAGGAGCTGTCGGCACAGCCCATCACCAGCTTTGTTCCCACCACGCTGCTGCAGGGATCCCGCAGACCCTGCTCTGCTCCCACCCCAGCCTTCCCTCCAGCACTCTGCTAATTATGGCCACAAGGCTTGAGCTCATCTTCCAGTAAAAGGAGAATCAGAAGAGTCAGAGGAATCTATTGCTATTTCTGCTGTGTTTATACCTTGCAAATAAAATGGGAGTGGGAGGGAAGCCAACTCTCCTCTATAATGCGAGGCTTGTTCCAATAAATGAAGCACACATGGGGCTCTGGGCTGCGTTACCTTCCTGTAAAGCCTCTGACTGGGAATCCTGGGCTGTGGGACTCTGCTGGGGCTGGCTCTGCCCTGACCCCACGTCAATGGCTGCGGCACTTGCCCACTGCTCCTGCCTGGCTCTGGTGAAGGGCACAAGGCTGCCGGGGGTCATGTGGCTGAGCAGATGGAGGCTCCGACATGCTTTCAGCTCCTGTTGCTGGCCCAGCAGCAGCTCTGGGTGTTGGAGGCTCCCGGGATGCTGGGTGCAGCCAGAGGGAACTGCCTTGGGTCAAGAGGCAGCCAACCTGTGGATTTATTTACTTGAGTAAGGTCCCTTCTGAACCTGGCTGTTCTGCTGCTGGATCCAAGCGCTGGCTTGCTGCGTGCCTCCTCCTGGGACTCCCTTGCTCATGGCCAGCTCGGCGAGGGCTCTGGCACCTGGAAACTGGTGCTGCCACTGCTGCTGCAAGCTCCAGAGCTTCTCAGGGCTGAGTAGGTGAGAGCTGAGGAACAGAGCTCTGCAGGAGGGTGAGCATGTCCAGCGGTGACACTGCTGGGAGACTGAGGGTCTGGGGCAGAAGTCTAGGGTCTGAAACCTCAGCTCCAGTGCATCTGGCACAGCTCCTCAGGGCCGCAATGGGGGACATGCTGATGGACCAACCCCACTTTCCTCATGTAAACAGCCCCACCAGGTAACGGCATTCAAACCATCAACCATTCAACCTTAGAACTAACCAGGGCTTTGCCCCCATCGCTCCTAATGGAAAGCCGTTGGAGAATCCCACACCTCGCAGGCAAGGGCGTGACCCATATGTCCGGTCAGACAGGTCACACTGGGAAGAGGAGATCACTGATAACCAGCTGTGCAATGGGCTCATTTCTGCCCCTGGGGACTCCAAACCCCCCAGCCTGCCTACACACGAGAGCTCCTTTGTCCCACCTGCTTGGAGGGGCCATAGCTGAAGCCATTAAAACAATGACACAGAACAGCAAAATCTCGGAAAGGATGGGGAAAAGTAGACAATTTTATAATGCAGATATGTCTTTGTTTCCTGGGAATCAGGGAGGACGAGAGGCTGGAAGACAAGGAGTAATTAGCTACGGATGAATTATTGATGAGAGCGATGGCAGAAGTTGGAATGAGTTTCGGTGGCAGGCAGGAGGCCGGGGAGCTGTCGCTCTTGTGAGCTGGCTGAAGGGAAGACTGACCTTGACGGGTGGCGGGGGGGGCTGGTAGCTGTGCACCCCTCAGCCAGGGCAGGTTCCCCCAGCCCTAAGCCAGGCTTCTGGCTGCGTTTCCCGGGAACTGGAGGCAGGCTGAGTATGCCTGGCAGGGACCCTCCCTCCAGAGCAGGGAGGAACCTGGGGAGGGGGAGAAGATGTGCTGGTGCTGCTGGTGTTGGTGCTCATCCGGGCGGCCCCTGGCCCAGGGGTGCAAGCAGGAGGCTGAAGGGGATGGGGATCCCCTGATCCCACACTGAGAGGGATCCCCCGTGGCTCTGTGCTCACCTCCTCCACATCCTGCCCAACACTCCCACGCAGGACCAGCCCCTGATGTGCTGCTGCCCGATGTGTTCTGTGGGCACGCAGCTCCCCCATGGCACGGGCACCCCAGTGCTCACCTGAGCAGTGCTTCTGCAAGCGGAGGATCTCCAGGTGCAGGTCATGGAGCAGCTCCATCTGCTCCTTCTTCAGGAAAGCGATGTGCCGCTGCACGCTCTGGATCTGGTGCTCCAGGGACACTGTCTCCATCGCAACCAAATTCACGGTCCAGGCCTGTGGGGAGCGGAGATGGCTTGTGATCACACACTCAGCAGCACACTGGGCTGGTGAGCCCTGTCCCTGTAGCCCTTGCAAGGTGCAGAGCCCACTGGATGCAAGGAGGATGGCTTCTCTCATCTACCCTTTCCACAGGGACGTGGCTGTGGGCGAAGCAGCTCTGCTCAGAAGATCCCTGGGGAATGTCCCTCAAGCCATCCCACTGCCCCAGTGCCTTGCGGGGCAGGCTCCCGTCCAGTCTGCGCTAGGAGGCTCAGAGGCTGCACGAGCAGAAAATGCTGCTGCACGGACCCCACCATCAGAACAGCTCGTTTCTGTTCTGAATTTGGCCCTAGGAAATGTTTTACCACTGAGCAGGATCGCATCTGGGACAGGTTTGCTCCCCGCAGTCCCCAGGTGGGAGTTGCACCAGAGACGATTCTGGCCCTCACTTGACAAGCCACACGTTATGAAGCAGTAACTGCAGCGAGAGATCTAACACAGGAAAAATACAATATGCTCTGTCTAACCCGATCAGCGTTACGTGGCAAGGAGAGTCGTGTTGTCTTCCAGAAGAAGAAACGTCTTCCCCGGTAATTCGCCTGGCAGACAAGGGCTGCTGGCAGTGCTGAGCCCTCGCTGGGCGTCCATCACCACGGGTTAATTAATGGCTTCAGCAAAGCAGCGGCGCGAGCTGCCTACCTGTGCCGCTGCACCGCGGAGATAAAAATAAATCCCTGAAAGACTCCTTAATCCTGGGAAATACCGTTCCGTGCGGATGCGGAATCCGTTGTTACTCCCCGCGCCCAGCCCAGGAGGAGGGGAAGCTGCAGCAAAGCGAAGTGACGGTGGGGAGATGCTGTGCCAGGCAGCCTGAGGGACAGCGCGCACTGTCCTGTCCCTGGGAAGCTGCTCCTGTTCCCTCCTGCATCACCATCTGCCTGCAGTTTTCTTTCTATAGAAACTTCAGAAGGAAGCGAGCGCTTTGGCTCCCGTGTCCAGCACGCCCAGCTCGGTCGTGTAGTGCATTGAGGGGTAATTCCCACAACCAAAATCAAATCAATCTGCATTTAAGCTCAATTCCACTGTAAGTGATCTTGGCAGTGCCCAGAGTTCAAAGCTTTCATCTTGCCAAAGCCTCTCCAGATCTGTGAAATCCTTAATGTCAGGTCTCCGTATTCCTATTTAATGGGGTGGGGGCTGCAGTGAGGCTCCAGAACTAATGGGCCTGGGGTGTTTCCCGGGGTGCCCTGCTGCTGCGGCGTCGCCCCACAGCCAGCCCCAACTCACCCTCACCAGCCATGGTTCCTGGTGCCTGCATGACCCTTCCCGTTGATGACTGGCAGCTCTGCTGACACTGCTCGAGTAGCCACGGCCAGGGAATCCGGGGGGGTGTCAGCCCCTATGGCTGCGGGGCGAGGCTGGGTGAGTCCTGCAGCTGAGAGCAGGGGCCGTGGCACAGCCTTCGTGCCACGTTTCTGCTCCAGCTCTGCCTCGGGCTCAGCCATCCCTCCCTCCATCCCTCCTGGGGTGCAAACCCCCTGCAAGGGGCTGGTGCTGCTCGGCCTCCTGGGGTGCTTCATGGGGGGAGCTCCGCCCTGCTGCACCCCCCGGGCCCTGCAGCCAGCCATCATCCGTGGGGAATTCTCCCCCAAGGCAGGCCAGTGCCAGGGTTTGGGGAGCTCCGGTGCTGCCGGGGTGGGGAGGGGGCTGGCTGGGTACCCCAGCTTGTGGTGGTGCACAGGCAGGGTGGTGAGAGGCAGCTGCAATGCCCAGTGGGCACATAAATAAGTGGAAATGATAGAAATGGTGTTCTCCTGGGGCTGCCCCTGCTTAAGGGGGTCAGACCAAGCTGTGCGAGCGGGCTGGGGCGGGGGCTGCCCTGCCTGTCCCCCCCACCGTGGGCTGGCTCAGGGCTCCTCTGGGAGCTCTGCAGCAAGCCTAAAACCAGAATATCGGATAATGGGAACTGGCTCTGGCACGTATGGTGGATCATCCCTGGGGTTTGTTCATGTCCCAGGAAGCCATTTCTGGAGGCAAAATAATGAAATCTGGAGTTTTAGGATGGGCCTGCTATTCAGGGAATGAAACGCTCCAAACATTCACCCCAGGAATGTGATGGGAAGGCCTGAAAAAGGCTGGTGTGGTACAGAAAAGCAACAGATACAAAGGTCTAGCTTCTCATTTAAGGCGCTTATTGTGAGAGGTATGATTTAGACCGGCTTAAAGCTTCCCTGTGGAACAATGTCGTGTAAGTGAAAGCAGCCCTGGCTCAGCCCGCTCGATCCTGCCTGGCTGGAGGGAAGGTGTGCAAGGAAACCATCAGCACTGCCAGGGCTTGGCAGGCCCCTGATGCTGGGCATTTTAATATGGAACCAGGGGAAAAATAATAATCTAGCCCTAGACTTGACTTCCTCATCATTCTTGTTCTCCTGAGTGGAGAGATGATGAATTTTAAGTCTTGCAAGTCACCAGCCTTTCCTGATGGCACCATAATTAATAGACAAGCGGACTGGCACTCGCTCCTTGTACCACAAGTGCTGGCAGTGATGGGGGTTCATTAAATATGTGATGGGGGTATATTTACTTGTGCCAGTGCAACGGCCATGGAAGTTACCTGGCATCTGCTGTGGGCTAGGAACACAAATCAGACCACGGCACAGACCCTCCTGCCAGCCCTGCTGCGATGTGCAGCTCTGGAGCAGCTCCTTGATGGGAGCCGTGGCACCTCGTCTCCGGAAACATCAGAAAGTAGGTTGGACGGAGCCCGGGGGATGTGTAGTGCTATTTTCAAGCACTTTATTCTGTCTAGTTGAAATGTCTTTAGTAGAGATGGCTGCAAATTTTCCGCTGAACTTTCCCTCCTCCCTGTAAATAGGAAATTACCCTTTTTTACCAATGAAAATGTTCTCCTTTAAAAATAAATAGTTGGTAAATATTGAGCTGTAAAGAGCGTCAAAGAAAAAAAATCTGGAATTGAGATCTGCTTGTTGTCTCTGGTTTGGAAGACAAAAAGTCTGAATAATTTACCTGTGTATGGGGGGCAGGAAGTCTTTCCAAAATTGATATGGGAAATCCTTAGGGAGTTTGGATCATCTTTGTCTGTCCAACGTGATTTCCACTGTTTCCCTTCAGAAACAGCTCTCAGCTTGTGACAGGAACATCAGAGCTATCATGTCTGGGGAAAAGCACCTCGTTTTGTCCACACATGGAACTCCCCTCAGTGCTGGGGACGCCAAGGCAGGCAGGGCAGGAGCTGCCTTCACAGGCAGCGAGGACACGGCTGGTGACGGTCGCGCTGCTGTCCAGGAGCAGCAATGGGGCGATGGGAAGATGGGGAGTTGTTTCCTGTGCTCTTTGCAACAGGAGCTGTGGCTGCTGCTGCTTCACCACCCCACAGGCAAAGGAGGAACGTGCTGTTAGACAGCTCGGTGTCGCAGGTAATGATGCAAGAGCCAAGAGCTATGAACGAAGCTGCAGTTTAGTGCTGAGGCCTCAACAGCAGCTGTGAGAAGGCGTTCGAGTGTCTCTAACATTCCCAGAAGGCAGCAGATGAACTCTCGCCTTGCTGAGGCGGTGCCCACCCGTTACTCCAAACGGTTTCAGAATTGAACTCTCAACAGCTGATGTCTTCCCTCTGTTGCTTCTGGAGTCAAGTGGAGATCGCAGCAGCATTTTGAGCCTCGAGTCAGATGCGTGCCTTTAGTCCTTTCACAGAGCACAATCACTTGGGGGGAACTGGGAGTTAATAGGGATTAGCTGCTGCTGCTGGCAGACTTTAATAACACTGTCCAGGACCATCGTATCTCCCAGCTAGTAGCACCAAAGCTCTCCACATCAAGGGCTTCAAAGCACACAGCAAGTGCCGATGCCCATATTTCTACGTGGTGAAGCAAGGTGGGAACCTTCAGCATGTGCCAGAGACATGAGAGCAAAAGCACAGTGACTAGTGCTATCACTCCCAGGGATGCTGAGAAGCACCAGCTCCCCTCAGCCTGGCCTCGTGAGCGCGGCTCTCAGAGGGATGGTTGTAAGCAGGGATGGGGTTGGAAGTGGCCCTGCTGTGATCCCTGCCTTGTTGCTGTAGCTTTTACTTTTCTTTTCCAGACTAGTTCTAAGTTCCAGCTGGTGGTGGAAGCCTTCACAGTGACCATGTACTATGTGGCTTTGAGGAGTTACGTATGAGGTTACAATTCTAGAAAACAACGTCATTCATAACAAAAGCCAAGGGCAAGTGATAGTGCTCTTTAGCTTGAAGGATGTTCTGTGCCCTTGTGCTTCTGGTAGTGGTATATAAACACACGCAGAGCTGGGAAGGAGGCAGCGACCAGCTGAACAGTGATTTTTGCCCCTGTTCAAAGATGACCCCTTTGGTCTGAGCTGACCCCTCAGACAGCAGAGCTGTGGCTGAATGCTGCCTCTGGTTTTGGAGACTGGACATTCAAGGGGCTTTGCTCCATCACCAGGAGCTTTCCAGGGACAAGCTTCCCTTGCTGACCATCCAAGATCTTGAGCAAAGGACCGAGGCCTCTCCCTGGCATGGTGGGACAGCCCTCGGCAGGGTGCCTGGGACCGGGTCTTTAGCTTTAAAAATGCACTTTTAGTATCTTAACCCTCAGCTGCAAATTTACTCAGAGAGCCTGTGAAAGCTTAGCTGGCAAGTGCTGGATAAGTTATAGGAGGTTTCTGGGCTGCTGAGCCCAAGCAGTTCATGGGAGTCTGTGTGAGCACAACCCATGAACATGACCATGGGGAGATACTCACCAGGAATAGGTGAGCTCACTCCAGACGGGTCTTGGAGAGCTGCTCCCTGCACAGAAAGCTTCCCTGCTCTGCTCAGCTCCCCCAGGCCTGTCCCTCAGCAGAGGCTTTCCAAGAACTCAGCAAGAGTTGCAATTTCATCCCAATTTATCAGATTTCTTATTTCACAGAACAAAATGACTGGAGCAGCCTCTCAAAGTAGCTACAACCACCATTTTGGGTGCAAAGTCCAAGATCTGATTTCCTTCACACCAACAGTCTGTTTGAGAATTTGCTTCCAGGGCAAAGCTACGCTGAAGTCTGTTGTTTAACACCACTCAGAATCCCAACACTTTGACCCAAGAAAAACCTCAGCTCCTGCTGATGCATTTGAAAGGTATTGTATGCACACAGATCCCAGCACAAACCCATCACACTGTGATCCTGCCCTTATCCATGTAATAATTTTTCCCCATAAATGGCAAATTAACTGGGAGTCTGAGGGCACAAACAAGGTTTGCAGGGACAGGTCGATAATTCATCCCGCTGTGGTTGCCAGCAACCCCCTCTCCATCGCGTTGGAACATACGCAGGAATAAACACTGACAGGGACTAGAAATCCATACTGCTCGGTGTTTATGATCTCAAAGAACACGAACACAAACTTTGAAACAATGCCACAAAGTCACTGTGTCTTTAAACATAAGGAAAATAAGGCGGCAGGAAGCTGAGAAACTTGCAGAAGGTCATGGAGGCAGAGGCAATGCCAGGAATAGAAACTAGAGGTGAAATCCTGGCCTTGGGAGAGTCAGCGGGAAACGTCCCCTGATCTCAGCAGAGGTAGAGTTACACTCAGAGTCCTATTTACTATTCACTATCTATCAGTATCTATTTAAAGGTAAAATCAATGCAAACACTGATTATAAATTATTTTTTCTCGCAATTCTCCGAACACAACTGCCTGACTGACGGCCAGAGCTGAGGCTCGTCATGTGGTTGCAGATGCTGAAAGCAAGGCCGTGCTTTCTCCCGCTGGCTCCGAGGGAATTAACTATGGATTCAGCTCTCTGTCAGGAGCAGAATTTGGCCCACCAGCAACACTTTGCATCAGTCATCCTCTTAAGTGGGTGATCCCTGTGGTGCCACCCTGCGCTTTGGGAGTTTCGGAGCCACGCTGTCTGGTCCCCAGCTGGGTCCTTCTACAGATGCTGAACTCTGCGGCTGCCAGCGCCCTCGGGCAGAGCCTTGCTGGACCTGGAACTGCTCCCTGCAGCGGGAGGAGAACCGAGCCATGGGTGGAGAACCGAGCCAGGGGAGAAGAACCAGGCCAGGGGAGGAGAGCCGAGCCCTGGGAGGAGAACGGAGGCGCGGGAGGGCAACCGAGCGAGGGGAGGAGGACCGGGCCGGGGGTGGTGCCGTCCGCGGGGAAGCAACTTCCCGAGCAGCACCGGGGGGCTCTGGACAGCTCCTGCAGGGCCGGTCCCCGCAGGGCAGCGGCCCCGGCCCCGGCCCGGTCCCCGCCGGCTCCGCAGCCGGGCCCCGCGTCCTCCCGGCTCCCCGCACCCGCCTCCCCGCAGG
>JAVSBS010001012.1:0-31888 GCA_033124195.1 Coracias cyanogaster | reverse complement strand
TTCCAGAGCAGTTGGTCACTTCAAGAGGAGCCCTGGGTACCATACCTGCCACAGCTCCCTCTGCCCAAAAAGCCGCCCCGAGCCCAGTTATGGACCGCGCTGTGAATACGTGCAGAGCTGCTTCTGCTCGCTTGCTCTGCCGCCAGCCCTCACCTGTGCCTTGCTCCTTCTCCGAGAAGCTGCCCGCTTGGCTTAGATGCTGCTGTGGGAGATCCCAGAAGGATCCAGACTATAATCCTGCTTGGCAGGCAGCTCATTTCATGACTCTGTATTCGTAGGTCAGGGGAATCAAAACTCTTCCATGCCAGTGCTGAAAGTCTAACACGAAACCCAGTCATTTCCTAGGGATTCTGAATGAGAAGCATAGTTGCTGGGAAAATATGGAAAATAATATTTGTTTTAGTGTCTACTGTGTTTTCATGCTGCCCTGTAGAGCTCCTGTCCAGATATTTTTCTCTTGCCTGGTTTCCTGCTATTGATTTAAGGCATATCTTCATGCCATTGCCTGTTATTCTGGAAGCCTTGGGAGGGAGTTTTACGCTAGAATGGTCTTTTGTTTTAAATTATTTGCATTTTTCCTTACCCGGTTGTGGGTGAGAAAGTTACTCAGTTATGAGTAACGTCTTCAAAAGTGTGTGTGGGATACATTTTTGCAACGTGGTTCGTACTGGCAATTAGTTTTAAACTCCTATTTTGAAATTCATATGCACTATCACAAAAAAGAAGATGACACAGGGAGCGTCCTACCTTTCAACCATGTAAAGTCTGGTTTTGTTGTTGACTGAACAGTGCTGCAGAACAAACATGCCCCTCCGGAAGTTAAAAGATTGTTTCGTGATTTAGTTCCTCCAATATGAAATACTTGGTTTCCATGCAAAATTCTCTCATTCTTGAGCTTAGATAGAGATGAAGTTTAATGTGTTATGCCCTCTTGAAATACGTGTCATCCTGTACGGTGACTCTTAAAAAGGAAGTTAGCGAAGTAACTACTTTATTTTTATTACTTCAGCATGTGGTAATTTGTATATCACCCAATTAGAAGTAGATGAATTTAAAATATTTCCTAGAAGTTTCCATTTACTGAAATATTCCAAAATAAACTGTTACATTCTTTCACAGTTTCTACATTTGGGTTAGATAGTCCAAGACCGCAGCTAATGCTCTAAACTGCCCTTTTAAGTAACTGGTGGAGCTGTTTTCCCCATCATTATCCGATGATAGACTTTTGACTCTTGAGAGAAAACGATGACTCATTTGACATCATTAAATTTTCATTTTCCAATTTTTTCTTCAAGTAAAAATTTATTTTAATAAATCTGAGTTGGTTGATATCAAATTAAAGGCATACTCCCATGAAAATATCGGTAGCATTATCTGAAACAGAATTCGACATTCACATCCTATATCAGCACAAAACATTACGCGCTTTCAACTCCAATAAGATGTTGATGGAAGCAAAGCATGATATATGAAACATGGGCTTTGCATAATCCCCGCCCCCCCCAAATGAACATAACATCTGAACTCCAGATTTTATAGCACAACGTCCATCTGTTAGCTTCCGCTATGCTTCGTTGTTTGTCAGGTGCAGTTATAAATGGTGTTTCTTAACGATAATAAAAGATAATGAAAAATAGGTTGATAGTAAATAGCAATGGGTTGGCATTCATCTCCTGAGAGCTGGGTTCCAATCTGACTTAGATCACACGTGAACGTGCAGGTGGTCTAGTGGCAGTGCACAGAGAATGATAATTGCCCTATCTACAGAACGGTTGGCAATTCCTGCATGATTGGCTGCCTGCCAGGAAAGCCTTATATTTGGAAAAATAGATGTGTAGCAAATGTACGTTGAGGTTCTTTGCCAGAGCCACAGCTCTCGTGGTGCGTGCCTACATTGTCTTTGTCTGTATACAGTGAGAACTATTTAATCCCTTGCTTTTAGTTCTAAACCCCCCACTGAAAAATAAGACACCATACTCTAGGAGGGTAAATACTAAATTTGAAAATGTATTCGTGATCCTTATCAGCTCTCCTGCTCTGAATTTTATATGCCACTGGTGAGCTCAGTCCACAAAGAGTCTGGTTTTGTGGGTCTTGATTTTGAACGTCTCTGCAAAACATGCCTCATTATTCTACGGCAAAAGTCTATGCAGATATGTATGATTATAGAATGAACTTAAACACTTGACCCCCTGCCTGAAAAGGAGGCACATTTGCATGAATCATTATGAATATAAAGTAGGTTAAAGTCTGTCTTTGTTAGAGGTGCTTCATAAGAGAAAAAATAACCAGCAAGAATATGTGAGTTTCCTGAGATAGGACAGTGGGGCCTCTACTTCCCCACTAACATTTATTTATTACCATCTGAAGTTCGTCAAGCCCATTTTTTAATACCTTTTTACAGCAGTCTTTTAAGTTCATTATGACTATCACTGCTCTTAAGATTCCTCTGTCCCCTAGGTACTATAGATTCTCCATGAAATCACACAGGAATCATGCCCAAAATAGTTAATGTTTCTAATCTGAGGAAGACCTAGATATGCCATGGCTGTAAAAAGAAAACAAGTAAATTTCCAAGGGAAATATTCGTTGCTTACATGACAAATCAGACTTTGATGTAGCTATTTGCACTAGTCTCTGCTTTCTTTACTTTGAGAATCAGTTGTAGAACGAAATGTCTGTGCTCAACCAAAGCCCCACTGAAATAACGATATAACTCAATGAGTGTTTTACCAAAATAGGCACTGGGATCCATTGTTGGTTTGGGGTATTATTATTACTATTCCTTGTATATTCAAAAATGTGAATGTTATCAGTGATTTACTGACCTCACTCTTCTCGTGCTCTCTGTAGAAGTTTGCTTTTTCACGAAGCATAGGAGTTTTCTCGGAGTACTTTTGGGACTCGGGCTTGATACATTTCAGGGTTTAGCATCTTACACTTTTACAAAGAGGTTTGAATGTTTTCTGTACTTTAAAGGTATTGCTTAATGTGTTGGTGTTGCCACTTCTTGTGGCTTAAATTTCTTTCTGAATTAGTTTTCCTTTTTGTTGAAGCCTCTGGAGTCATGGGATTATGTCAGTTTTTTTACCTTTCTGTTAAAAAGGAAGTAAGCTTCTAGCCCTTGAGCTGGAAGGAATTAATCCAGATGGTATCATTCTTAAAACTTTTTGATTTGAGGGTAAGAACTGTTGAAAAGGAAAGTTCTCATTCAGGATCTTTAAATGGTTGGTTTTTATGAGATTGTGAAGGGATAATTGTGCTAATTTGCTAAACCAGTAGTTGACGTTTTTCATATTACTGGGAAAAAAAATTAATGAGATTTATAAAGCTTTTGCCTGAAATTTTCTCTGAGCTTTGCAGTTTTCCTTTATCTCACCTTTTAAAGTAGAAATACTATGATCCCAGGAACTGAAGGTCTCAGTGTCAGTGGGTAGTCATGTGCAAAGCAGTGTCTTTCTGTATGTGTTTAATTTTGACTCATAAACTCTGGGCAAGTTTCCTATGGATGCTTCCACTGAGACCTACAGGTAAAACCTACGAGGAAGCAAATCCATAGAAGTTTTACGGTCCACTGTAAATTGTGACTTCATATAACCCAGGTGTATGTCTGGTGGGACGAAACACACCAAACAGGAGCTGACATTTTATGAAAAGACTCTGGGAGGGCTGGCAGCATGTATTAACCACAGCGGTAGCAAAGGAATAACATTTGGTCATTTGAGTTTTGCAGATCCCACATTTTCTTCTTAGCACACCTTACAGTCACTACTAGGTTATATCTATTCAGCCTATTTGTTGTGACAAGACTGGTAGTGAAATAGGTCAGCCAAGACTGATGATAATTTTTAAGAGCAAATGAATTTGCTAAATCATCCGTTATGGTACAGTGGATACGAAAGTAAATGTATATATTGACTTTGTCAACAACTGATGCCCAGAAAAAGGGTTGATAAATTTATCCCTTTATGCCTTTGCCATAATTGTCCCCTTCTGAGGCTGACTGCGAGACAGTTGCCTAAAAATATGGTTCTAGATATCTTACAAAACTGTAATAATGAATGGTCTTTGAAAAGTTGCACCATAATTCATCCCAAGCATTGCAGTTATTTATAAACTGCTCCAGATATGTATAGCTCCAGTGAAAAGAGGAATCGGTAGACCCTCCAAGGTGAATTTGAGTAGTCTGTTTGATTGGAGGGAGTGCATTCAAGGAGCAACAGAAATGCACAGGACTAGCCAGAAAAACACACATTAATTCACCTATTCAAAGGATGCCTCTTTGTCTTTGCGGAGTTGAATCAGCCTGAAAATATTTTACCTTTGCGTTTGACATGCTTTCCCCCCAGGATGTTTAAACGGTTTTTCCATTAGCTGTCTAAGAGTTAAGGAACAGGTTCAAGGGAAAATAAATCAGAGACAAAAATAAATTGTTTTCTTAGCTGTATGAAAGCACTTATGTACAGGAATGAATGGAGAGCTATAAATACAGGTTCCACTGTATAAGGACAAATCCTTCTATCCATTTTTCATAACATGTCCAATAATGTGGCCCAGACAGAGGATGTCACACTGAGCTGTTACATGGCAAACTGGGTACTACTGAGATTCTGCTTACTATAAGTCATCTGTCCATCACTGTTTGTTGGCTTTATTCACTGCAGTTGCCTTTAGATAGCCTAGCAAGCATCAGTCTCTGCTGAGAAACAGCCTATTGCAATTGTATCACAAAATATATGGCAATTCTGTGATTGCTGCAGCAAGACTACTTGGGTTCCTGAGCTAATTCCAGAGGATTTAACTCGGGTACCTTTACCCTGTACTACAGTGCAGTGTAGAAATTCCCGATATATTTCTGTAGCCATCTAGTTACCTGCATCTCTATTCTGGCTTCCAACAATCTGCAGAGCATTGAAATGCTGAGGAGATACCCTCTTAGCTCCATCAATCACCCGATAAAATACTGGCATTGTGTGACAGTCCGCATCAGTGAGGAGACATGGTCTGGTTACACTGCATATTGGGACCTGAATTATAAATGAACATATCCTTGCAGTTCTCTAACAGCACAGGGACAACTAATGCCTAAAGATACAGTACATAATAAAAGTTATTCTTACTATTTAGCTTCCCATTAACACAGCTATGTCAACAACCTCTTAGCTACCATCTAAGTATTTACGTATTTGGGCTTCTCTGTATCTACTGTTATCTCTGGAAATGTGTGTTTTAGACGGGGTTGCATCTTCAGTTGTGTTGGGTGCCAGCGCCAGTGCACGCTCCTGGTGCGCACAAGCAGCTGCTTGCAAGCAAGCAGAGCCCTGGTTTCAAGAGGATCCAGGTGGAGCGTGGCTTCTTGCCACCCGTCTGTTAGCAGCCACGTTGTACACGTGTACAGAATGGGAACATCTAGCTACAGTTTTTTGGCCAAAACTAACCTCAGATTGAAACTGTGAATTAAAATAGCGGAGGTCATACTTGTGGTGAGCACATACAATACCACATCTGCTGTAGAAACTGTTCTTACAGAGACAGGATCATGCAGGGGTCCACAGATCCCATACAGCTTAGAAAAGGTTATCCATCTACACTGATTTCTTAGTTACGGTGGTTAGATTATTAGGGTGACAGATCAGGTGTGGATGCCCTTTCAGAAACCACTCAGTGCTTGAGGCTGGGGGTATTAAATGAAAGAAGGCACCATATGCACAGGGTAGTATGACCTTCAGGGCTGTTTCTGGGACTGTTACATGTGTTTTCCTAGGGCATGGAAATGTCGCTCACACTCTCTTCCAATCCCAGGCTCTTTTAAGGAGAGGCACCTTTGATGTGCTGTGAAAGAACCGTGCAGGGCACAGGGTGAAGTCACCTTGCTATTTTCATTCAGGATCTGATTCAGCTTAGCTGGGCTTGTTGGGCCTTGCCATGTCAAACGTGATCAGGTACCATCCAGAGCCGTGGCCTCTCAGCCTGTCCCCTGTGCTCTGTGGCCTGGAGGGATCGCAGGCTCTGAGGAAGGTGTGCTTGGGCCCCTCCAGCTTCCCTGAGCAAGGACTCAGCACTGAGCTGCTTGAGCAGGCTCTCAGGCCCACAGCTGATACAGCTTATCTTGACCTGGTGCTGGGGAAGTTGGCTTGTCTTTGAGCTGACTCCTTGTGGTTCTAGTTCACCTGCAAGCCTGGGTACCTGTTATCTGGGTGGCTCTGCTGTCCAAAGTGTGTGAGCCCCCACTGTGCCCTGCTGCCTTGCATCAAGGAGAGTCAGCGGTTTGCCGTTCCTGACTCATCACCGGGAACGAAACAGGAGTAACGGCTCAAGTGTGAAAACACCACATCAGCTATAAAAACTAACTGCAGTTGACATTTGGGCAAAGACGCATTTCTTGCAAGTTGTGCCAATGTCCTTATCACCCCTGTCCACTCAGCTGCTTAAATACAGCACTCGGCTTCAGGATGGCAGGGTAAATAGTGGAGCAGATTGGAAGTGAAGCACAGTTCTTACAAGACTTTATTTATTATTATCTAAATTGATAGCACTAGCTATACTGAAATACACAATCATGGCAGACTGAGGGATTATATTTGTCCTCCTCCTTTGTTCTAGAGAGAACAAAATGATACAACTAGGTCAAGGCATCATTCCTGTCTGATCTGCTGCTGCTACCGCCTTGCTGCATGTGAAATGCAGCTGGAGTTGGAAAGTGACTTTGCAAAACCAGCATCCTCTTATATAGCACAATAAGCTCGCTGTAGGCATTTACAGTTATAGTCTGTAGAGCTACTCACCTGACCTAGTGTAGGTGTCTGCTTTAGGATGAGCTGGATGGTTCTTCAAGCCTCAGTGAGTGTGTTAACTCCATTTGTCGTTGGCTATTAACAGGAAGCTTAGACTAGTTGCTCCTGAAGGAGAGACCTGTTCATATATGGTGGTGGTATCTGAATCTAGGTGTCTTAACAGATATCTGAATTCCACCCTAGGCGTCTTGGTTTTTTAATATATGCCTGTTAAGTCTGTCATCAGTTATGCATCTATTTTATGCTTGACAAAGTGCAGACCCATCTTCATGTGCTGTGGTGGCATAAATTCTCTTACCAGTTTAATGCTTCAAACAAGCACACTGGACAGAGGAGAGTAATTTCTTTGTACTAGATGCTGGACAGCACTTGCATGGTTTAGCAGTCTGTGTTTGTTCTTATCCTCCTTCTTACCGTATTTTTAATATTTAAAGTTAATTCCTTGTGGCAGATTCTTGATGTATACCTGCCCAAGCTAAGGAGAAGTGATGAGATGGAAAACAGAGGAAGCTGGAGTGGAAGAGGGACATGCTTGGGGAATGTGTTAGTGTATTCTAAATTAAACTTTCCCTTGCAGACCACCGATCAAGCAGTACTCTGATTTATTTTTGTTCTTAAATGATTGTTCCATTCCTACTGTAGGCTTGCAGTGCCCTGAGGTAACGGGGAAGGAACTGGGACAAGCCAGCGCAAAGGCAAGGCGGCCGTGGAGGGCTGCAAGCCATCTTGTCAGAGTATGATGGGACTGCTTGGAAAACAGGCCAGCTTCTGTGGTTTATAGATTTAGACAGGAAAGAGTATTTAAAGGGTATCTTCAGGCATGACTGGACATGCTGTTTGCCTATTTCCTTACACATCATCAGATTTTCCTAGTGTTACAGCTTACCTGCTTTGATAGAAATCCTAACCCTACGATAGGAAGAACAAACGCATTGTGTAAAACAGCAGTGTAATGCAGCATGGATTATTAAAAACTGTATTCTAAATTCACATCTAAACCCTGGGTTCACACAAGGGCTCGTAAGTATACACTTGGGGGCCCACTTAGGAACTGGAAAGTGGGTTATTGATGTTGTATTTAATGAACTCGGCTGGTAAAATAATCTTGTTCAGGTTATGTAAAAGACAATTGCTTTTAATCCCTTTGAATGCATGGACATATCTTGGAATATGACACATGCCAAATCACAGTCTTCAATATCTGAGAAACAGTTCCAGCACTACTTGGAGTTTAGGTTTTCGAAGATAAGAATAATATCTCCTAAAATAAACATAAGGCATGCAAGGAAGCATCAGTAAAAGCTTGTTAATGAGGTAGTGGAATGAGAAATTGAATGTAAAATCTTACATTTTATGTTTTAAATCTTGATTCAGATCTTTGTAGGAGTAACCCTTAGCTAAGATTAAAACCAAAAACCATCAAGAGAGCCGTAAAAAAAGGTTGCAGTCTATTTTTCAAGACCTGATAGGACCAAGACAGAGCAATCGCAGTTGCATCCTTGTGTGTTTGTGAAGTAATATACTGAATGAGTGCAGGTAATCTTCCTGCTATAGAGAACTGAGACATAGCTTTAATTAGCAGTATTTACTATTATGAGCGGATGTTTAATTAGTTTGGAGGACTTAACGTGAATCCTGGATTTTGGGTTGAACTTGCAGAACTGTTAAGTAAATGTTAGGGGGGTTTTTTATGTCTTTGTAAACTGAAGATATTTGGGATGAAAGTCACGATGAGAGAAAAAGGGAAATAATGCAATCATTTTTTAACTTAAAACTCTTCTTACAATACAGATGCATATATATATGTTTATATATGCAGCAGAAAGACTCTCAAATTTCTCTGTTTCAGTGTGCAGGGGAATTCGATACAATAAAGTTATTTAATTAAACCTGCCTTTTAAATTCAAGTAGGTAATTCAGCTATAGGGTTTAATTCTATTTCAGCCTGTCTGCAAAACAGCTGAGAACTCCAGCATCTTGAGAGCGGTTTTGATACTAAGCATACTAATGTCTCCAGGCCCTGAGATGTAGGTTGCGTATACATGAAAGTTCCCAAGCTCTAAAAAGGCAGTAACTGACAATTCAAAGACTGTTTTTTGAGGCCATTAATTGACAATGGTAATAGATGACAATTCTTATGCATACACAACCACTGTCAAAAACATTAAAAGTGGGCACCCGAAGATTGTTATCCTGACTGAGCTTCCTTTGGCTTTGATATTCATTAGTGCACCCATTTAATCTCCAGGACTCACTCAAGTATCTGTAAAGGCATTCCCAAACATAGTTGAGTTCTGTTGTCATTCCTCCAATTGTGCTGAATTGTGGCTAAATGCTAACTAGGGCTTTTTCTGTGGTTTACTGAAGTTCTGCCAGAAGGTAAACTGGGCTGCAGTCCACTGTCCACTGAAGTTAATGCAAAGATTTCTGCTGACTTCAGCTGGACATCAGATAATGCACTCTTCTCTTGAAGTTAATGTTTGGTGTCTCCAAAAAGACCTGATGGCTGGAAAGGCTAGGTTCCAAGAATAGAATTCCCACACCCAAAATATTCTGCAAAAAATACACACTGGAAAAAAATGAAGAGTGAATATGGCTTCTTATCAAGGGTAAAAATAATAGTTAATGTATGGGGAAGGCAGTAGGGAGTAGAAACTAGAATGGAGAGGAACAGGATCTGGTTAGTCGTTTACCCACTTCATTAATTTTCAAGTTTATGGTCTCCAGGAAGGGCCTTTTGAATTACTTCTGACAATTCAGTGAAGACTTCTTTCAGGTGTATAGCCTGATCAGAAAAGAAGATGGAATGGGAAGTATTTAAACAGAATGGAAACACATGCTGTTATATATCAGTAATACAAATTTATAAGAGTTCCATGCTGAATTATGGGAGTCCAGCAAGCGTGATGTCTGTGAATAAGGACATGTAAAACTCTCATTAAAAAAATAAGTGATGGAAAAGACTGGAATTATTTCATGTAGAATGAGGAAAATAAGTGGAAATCTGATGATAAAGTATATATGGAATGATAAATACTGTATAGAAAGAAGACCAAAACCATGGGTCTGATCCATCCTAGCTAATTATTTTGGATACTAAGAGTATAGATGTCTATGAGTGAAGCAGTCAGCTTGGGCTCCCTTTATGGCTGATGGAGAGAAATAGGTGCTGTTAGGGAATGGGTCACCTGACCTGCTGACTTCAGTGGCTTGAAAGGGAACCCAGGGAAGGGAGATCTGCTGAGCTTTGGTCTGAGGAGTCCCAGACTGTGGTTCCATACACAAGAAACCAGTCAGTGAACCAGAAGTGTGAAGTTAAAACTTGGCTGGGTATGAAGATATGATTTTACAGAACCTCTTACTGTGGAAGTGATTTTACACAAGCAGTCAGTTGTGCGCTGTGGCACGTAGCAGCCAGGCTTGCAACATTCATCGCTGGTTTGAGTGTAAAGATAGACACAACAGGTCCTTTCAGTATTGCCACACTTTATTCCAGAAAAAAATCCCCAACTTTCAGAGAAGACTTAAAAGGATGAATTTCAGCTGAAAGAGGCTGATCTCCCCAGCCTCCTTCCGCAGACAGAAAAGCCCCCTTGAGGGCAAGTGAATGAGGCTTTGGCTCTGCCCTGGCCTCCAGAGACACCTCTCTAGTTCTGCTGACTGTAGAGTATGACGAGGAAGCTCACTCTTCATGGATTCAAACAGACTCTAACTGGAACGATGCACATGAATGATTTTGGAGAGAAAATAATCCCATGCTCTGTTTGCCTCCTGTCTTCCTCTGTGATACGTGAAACTGTTTCTGGTGGTCATCTGCGTTGTTTCTTTAAGGAAGAACAGTTTGTAGTGTAAATCTTTGTGTAGTTATTTTAGTATTTAGAAGACAGATTTTCTAAAAATACATATTTGAAGTCTTGTTTGGTTTGCCTTGTTTCAGAATTTTACAGGCATCAAAATGAGTCAGGCAATGGGGTCTAGGAAAGAGCAACTCCCTCTCAGTACAAAGAGCAAGAAAAGGTTTGTCACTGCCCAGTGACACAGCATTCATGTGGTATCAGAAACTACAAATTGCTTCATGGTGTTTGTGCAACTTCATTGTATTGCTCATGTGATTTTAAAATCTCTACTGTTTTCTCAGTGGCTTGGTCTCAGGTGCTGTACTGTGCATCCCTGAATATTCTTTAGTGCTTTTGTGCTCTTCTGTGAGCACTGACTTAACATCTAAAATAGCGCTGGCTTTGCCAAATGGATACTTGTGTAATTTTCACATTTTAAAATTCTGATTGCTGTATTAATATGATAAGTTTTCAACGTGGGGCTCAACTGAAGGATAAATAACACAGATGACACAAGAAGTGTCTGTTTGTTTCACTGTTGAGAACGAATCAGTGGCCCTTCGAGTTTTGCATTGAGTATAGGAGTAGCAGCTCCCATACGCTGCATCTCTTTTGACTGCTGTCTTGACTTTTGATTACCAAATTTTGAATTTTTTTTTTGCTCTGGCAAAGTCTCATTCCAGGAATGAGTAAGCATTTCAGGTTTTGGTGTTAGGACTCTGCCGTTGAAACACGATCTTTCTTGATATGGAATTAATTTTCCACCTGAAATCATGATCCTCTGCCTTTATTGCATTATAATCCTCGCCAGAGCAACCATTTGTGATACTGCAGGCAGATTATGACTTCAAGAGAAGAGAAAGCTCCAGCAAACAGAAGCAGATGAGCTCTTAAAGAGATAAAGATCCCATTTTCTTGCTACTAATAAACAGCAAAAGAGAATAATACATAAAATATGAAGGTGAGGCACTGCCTATAAACAGACTTTTCTGGAAGTCACATTTGACTTTTTCATCTCGGAACATAATAATCAGTAAACCTGGAAGTATTTTGAGGTGAAGTCGCTTAGTGAGACAGACCCACATACATACTTAAATCCCTATTTGGCATGCGTTTCTAAGCACTTTTAGAGCTGCTTAGCTTATACCAAATTCTTCTGTTACATAAACATACTTTCCCAAAGAGTTTTATCCAGCTACTGGGGATGGGAGCGTGGTGAGGGAGCAGCTGCAGTGCAGGGTGTATGAACCAGGCTTCAGCCAGTAGCCATCATCTGTAAGTGAATCTTAATGCACTTCATGTTTAGAAAATCTCTTCTGCTTTCATAACTCAGAATAGACTTGCTGGGTATTTCGGTCTCTTAAGGAATATTTTCTTTTACTATGGAACAATCCCTTTTTATGTAAAAGAAAATTGCCACAAGAAGCAAGCTCTGTAACACTAGGCTCCCTGTGTTGTATTTTTCTGTCATTCTAAATAGTCTTAGTATCACGTTGAACAGTAGGTTGTACATACCTGTTAGCACAGTGTAAAAAGATAAGTTGTCAATACGGGGCAGTACGTTTTCCCACTGCAGCAGTGTGGCCGAGCACCTCACAGATTTACATCTCTGAATGTTCAGAGATCTTCCTCAATCGGCGCAGGTCTGCTGGCTGCAGTGGCTTCCACTATGCTGCTTGCATTGGTTGATAGCAACAGGGTCCTGCTTCCATTAAGATACAGGGAGTCCAAGTCTGGCCCTACCTGTAGTCTAAATGACTCTGTTGCTTCAGTAGAGTAGGAGGGATCATAAAAAAAGGATTCAGGAAATTTTGGCCATATCTTTCCATCATACATATTTCATAGCCCCAGTGCACCACATACACGAACCTCCCAAATGGACTAAGCAGAGTTGGGCTTTACTCCTGTCCCTCACGTCCAGTGTCCAGGAGTAGAAAGTTGCTACCTGGAAGTTACTTCATTTGATACTTCACCTTGACGCTTCACCTTGACTCTTCAACCTTTCCACATCATCTGTTGCATGCAATGTATATCTGTAGTGGTTACTAGCATGTGTATGTAAATACATGTTTGTGTGTTTTGGCTGTTTAGGGGGATACTTACTTAACAGAGTACACCTTTAAATAATGAAAATACCTGTTTGTCTCTCTGAGTGCCCAGAACAGAGGGCAGCTCTCTTCCCTTGCTGTTTCATGAACATTACAGGAATAAATCCAGTTTGCACAGTGCCATACATCTGACTTCTGATTGCTTCAATTTACCAACATAACAACATTTTAGCACAACCTTTCCATGCTGATTTCCTAGTTAAAATAAATCAGCAACAAAAGGCAAAACGAAGCACTAAAACCAAAATCAAAAGCTAAGGGAAGGGGGAAGAAAGGACAGCAGGTTTATGTGGAAATGTGTTGCTCCCACTAGTTTTCAGCTGACAGGAACTCAGGGTATTTAGCTTCACAGCATAGATTTCTGCAATTTTAGCTAAAATCTCACCTTGCAGAATCTTGATTCTTTATATAGACCAGCTATTTCTGAGTGCTGGATTTGTCGCATAAGGACTTCAGCAGAGAGATTTTATTACAAGAAAAAAGAAGGAAGAAAATTAGGAATTGTTGCATCTATTCCTGGCGTTGAAGGGGAATGTAGTCCTTAAACTGCAGGCTGTCACTAAGGACATAGATTTGGCTCACTTACGCCAAAAGCTGATGAGACTAAGTGAATGAAACTCTTATTTACAACCTGGCCAAGTTTAATATCAACCAACATTGTATTCAGTACAAGTAATGGCGTGGCAGGCTCGTGCATGCTCATGAGTGGACTCAGTGGAATGAGAGAATGCTCCATCATTGTGAATGCTCTGCAGGTAGCAATACAGGGCTGGCATTATACGTGCTGCCATTAAAGGAATGAAATCCTGTAAGGCTATGAGGCATTCTGGATGGTGCTCAGAGGCTTTCACAGCAAGCCTCTTAAAAAGCATTTGCGAAGGGCAGCTTTTTCTGAGTTTATTAATTTGGCCAAATACGCATGTATTTCTCAGAGTGCTGTCCTTTGCTGTCATCTGTATGAATTATTTTATTCCGAATTGTAAAGCCTCCCCTCAAGTTTAGCAGCATCAAAATTCTTTAACAAGAACTGTTAGTCATAATTAAGTGTTGCCAGCTACCAGTTTTTCTTCACTTTTATTGTCAGGAAAAAATGCACCTTTTCAGCTCACACTCCTTAAAACAATTTCTCATGAGGCCAAGGATTAACCTGGAAAATTTTAATTATAATTTCTAAGTTAGAACGATTTAGTTATTTATAACTAAAAATGTGTTCTTATAAAGAAAAGCCACAGGAGTTACTGAGTTGTGTCAATAACACATATAGTCGATAAATATAAACCAAATGTGATACTAACAGCACTTGGCAACATCTCTTTATTGTTACATGCAGTATATATGGACATTTCTTTAAGATGAGCATGCTTGTACCTCAAGTTGTTGTTAAGATCCTGCATGATTTTTCTGTTGTTACATGGCTCCATTCTAGGAGATGTGAAATACGATGATTGCTTTTTCTGTCACAGGGCTTTAGATCAAGTCCTCGTCATGCTAGAAGAAGCGTAGCACCTCGCCTTGAGGAAACACAACCTATAGTGGAAGCTCACCACCTAAGTGAGCAGGAAACTTCTGTAAGAAAAAGAAAAATCAAGAAAAGCAGCCGAGTTCAACCAGAATTTTATCATTCTGTTCAAGTTACCCCAACTCGAAAACCTGTAAGTATTCTACCTTTAGGGAGAAATCTCACTCAAAGTATATTATAGAGGCATGTAATACAGTTTTTGAGCCATCCGTATTCTGTTCCTCAATTTAAAAACCTTTTCAGTTCTCATGTTCAGCAAATCTAAATGTAAGTTCGTTAGACTGTACGTAATGTTGATGCATAAATCTTAAAAAAAAAAAAGCCCAAACAGTTTTGACTTTTATTTAACATTCAGTCGATAGTCAATATTTAAATAAGATACTTCATTTGATAGTTTTATAGTGATATTACTTAACACATTTTTATAGAACATGTATATGGTACTGAAATTCCTCACACAGATTTATCAGAGATTCTATGTACTGAACAAAATTTATATTAAATCTCATTACTAGATACAATTTTGAGTTCTCTTCTGCTTTATACGGTATTTACAATCTTCCTGCTGAACAAAACTTGTATCAAGTTTTATCATTCTTTGCTCCTCAGTTTGATCTACACATAGTTCTTTAAATATTGATAACCTACTTCTAGTGAGGAAATATGACAATTCATTGAAACACTTGCACAGTTCCTAATGTGAATCCTAGAATCATAGAATGGTTTGGATTGGAAGGGACCTCAAAGATCATCTAGTTCCAACCTCCCTGCCATGGCAGGGACACCTCCCGCTAGACCACATTGCTCAAGGCCCCGTCCAGCCTGGCCTTGAACACTTCCAGGGATGGAGCATCCACAACCCCCCTGGGCAGCATGTTCCAGTGTCTCACCACCTGCAGAGTAAAGAATTTCCTTCTAATTTACAATGTAGATCTATCCTCTTCCAGTCTGAACCCATTACCCGTCACCCTATCACCCAGACCTTTGTAAAAAGTCCCTCCCCAGCTTTCTTGTAGGCCCCCTTCAGATACTGGAAGGCTGTAATAAGGTCTCCCCAGAGCCTGCTCTTCTCCAGGCTGAACAAGCCCAATTCTCTCAGCCTGTTTTCATAGGAGAGGTGTTCCAGCCCTCTAATTATCTTTGTATCCCTCCTCTGGACCATCTCCAACAGGTCCATGTCCTTCTTGTGCTGGCGGCTCCAGGGCTGGACGCATTACTCCAGGTGGGGTCTCACAAGAGCATGAAGATATTTCCCGCAGACATGATGCATTTCTCTTTTTAATGAGAGCTCATTGCTTTGATGCATTTGCTAACTAACCTATCTGTGCCAGTGTTAAGGGGCTTGAACTACTTCTATTAAGCCAGTGTTATTAAAAGGGTAACTAACTATTGAGCATACCCTGAAAAATATTATCTCAAGGTTGCTCCAACCTGACTAGAACCTTCCTAGACTTGTGTTAATTGAACACCCAGAATTCTCAGTGACCTCTGAGGCTGGTTGAGAAAGAGCATTTCTTAGTGGAAGTAACAGTACAGAGCAAGAAACTTCTGCAAAGAAAAGAAAGCCAGAATGGCCAACAACTGCCAGAATTTTTACCCTTTAGCTGGTACATTTTGTTTCTCTGCTTTTACTTTCTACTCTCTGATTATCTCTGTTCTCTCATGGTTCTACTTATTATTTATTTTACTTTGCTGCTGTTTCTGTGGCTTAATTTGATCTGATGTGTTAGTCTTCTGGTCTTCTTAAAGAATCTACTCTTCCTTTCTTCTCAGCCATCTCCCTTTCACTCCCATCCTGTCTTGCTCTCTAGACTACTTTGTCTGACCCTGTTATTCTTACTAGGTCTGCAGCCTCTCATCAGGCTCTCCTCTGTTCATTACTTGCTTCTGGTCCTTTCACTGCTTTGTTGCCCTTTCTTCATCTCTTCCATCAACTCCTCTATTGTTTTCCACTCTACTCCATTTTTTCTGTTCCCTTTTTTGTTTGATTGTTTTTAATTTTTTTCCATGGTAGGCTTATGCCAAGGGTAAGCCTGCCTGTAATTGCTGAGGCTATGGCCAACTGCCGCTGATGACCAGCATGGGAAAAAGAGCATCGGTGGTGCTGAATTTGAGAGCTGAAACTGTGTAAATGGTGTAAGCAGCAAAACAGGCTTGATTAGTGAAGCTAAAAAAGCCTTTCTTTTCCCCAAAGTCAGTTAACACATCAGGGACTTCAGGACCAGCAAAGAAAAAGAAGTAGAAAAACAGAAAATGTGCAGTGTTACTATATAACTTCACTTTCCTATAATTTCATGCATATATGCTGTGTCTGACAAGACCTACCACTGAAACAATAATAAATTTCAGATTCGGAGAAAACTCCTCTCAGCAGTGTCACCATTATGTCACTGTCTTGAAATTGCTTTTGCAGTATATCTTTTATGCAATGTTATATAGTTCTTTTGATAGCCTTTTGTTCTAAAGCCTTGATGAACTCACATTTCTACGAAAAAGAATAAATCACCATCTTTATTAGACTATGATCCAGAAAACATAAGTCACCAATTTCATTTCTCATGGACATTGCAAGTTATTCTGAATGTATTATTAATGCCATGGTGACAGGGTGAGTAAGGTTCATGCCATGACAAATCACTGCAGCGTTGTGAAGCTCCACACAGTCACAATGTCATCCATCCCACAGTTTGTTGCAGCTTCATCCCACTTAGTCTCATCTTGAATATGAGAGCCCTTTGATCTTTATCTTTGTACAGTTTAACACGATTCAATGCCAAAAGTGCTCGTTAGTCCACATAATTAAATTCCATTATTTTTTCCTGTTAGTCCTAGCTCCACCACTTTAAATAAATCATCTGTTGTCTCAATGTTTACACTATGGAGATATTTGTAGGCAACTATGGCCATATCCTGCTTAGCCATCACTTGAAAAAAAAAAGTATGGTGTCTTCTAACTAGAAGACATAATTTCTCCTCATAAAACAGTTCTTCTGATCATGTTTGTTGCTTTTTTTCCTACTCGTGGTTTTTTGTTTCTATTTTCTGACAAAAGGGAATGGTATTTCCAAAGTAACTATAAAACAGCATTATGGAAGGGTTTTTCTTTGCTCCAGGAATTTTTTAGACTCATCAGTCATAAAATACGTTAAGCCTGTTTTGTTGCTGTATTAAGCTATATGCTTAAGGACTTCCTAGATATTTCACTTAATATGTTGTTGGGATGTTTAGATGCTAGGTTTTCTTATTCCTGCTATTTCAGGCTATTTTATATTTGGTTGGTTTTGTTGTGTCTAAATTTTGTTTTGCGGTTTCCTAGCTATGGCTATAATTATCTGAATTTGCTTGGATTATTTCTCACTTCCTGTTTAGCAATCTGAGATCTTTCCAGTATTGTCCCTGATCTTGTCAGATCGAAATCAGGTGTAATTGCGTGGGTGGGAGTAATCCCACTGAAGACAGTAATTGCTCCCCTTGAAAATCTACATGAGCAGATATTTGCAGAAACAAAACATTAGTTTTCTCTTAAAACGTCATTATTTTTTTACACCTTCCAGGTCATTAATGAAGACGTTAAATATATTTTGTCCTAATACTGATCCTTACCAGACAGGGTTCATAGCCATTTTCACTCACTTCATTTCACTCACCTTGCTGCAGTGCAACATGAACATAATCGTTGGCAGCTTACCCCTTTTACGGCACATTATCTTGTGTCCCGTAGGTCACCCTCTCATTAGTGGCTGTATTATTTGTGCTGACATTCTCTCCAGGTGACAGTTTTACATCAACTTCACACCAAGGAGAGTACAGCTACCTAGTAATGAAGCATGCTTTGAATTTTTGGACACAATGGAGAGCTCTTGAGAAGAAACAGAACCGCGTTCTTCAAATTAGCATGACTTCATGCAAGTCAAAGGAATGTTTCCTTATCACTTGTTTTGAGAATTGGGTAGCTGATTCCATATGGTTAGTTAAATTTTCTGAAAGTGAGGGAGAATGTGGAGAAGTCTCCTGCTGTGAGCTTGCTGCTGCCCAGCAATACTTCTCCAGGGCAAATTTTAAACTGGGCATTTTATTACAGGCATTTTGGAAATATTGTCTATATTTTAAATAGTGACCTGTTCTGACACAAAAGTGTAAAACTCTGCAAATTATTAATAGGTTTTTTCCTGTGCTGGCCTGGAACCTTGAGTGGCTTTGAGCTTGTGTAAACAGATCTGGCTCCTGAGCTGCGGGGTCGGTTAGACTTACAGTCCTGCCAAATTCTAATTTCACCTGTATGTCCAAATACGTAGTTGAAAAGAGATGCTGTCAAAGCAGTGTCTTTTGAAGTCTCCATTGTTAAACTGTTGAAGGGCTCCTAAATTGCCTGCCTCATGCAGCTACAAAGGATTACTGAAGATCATGAGATGTAGTACCAAAATTTGCACTTGTGTTTTTCGTAACAGGATAACTGTAAGATAGGCGGCAGATGAGACTCTAGAGATTGGACTTTTGGACTGTCGTGTTTTATTGCTTTTCCTATAGCAAATAACTCCTCACTGATAAATTCTTCATGAACAGTTTTGCGCGAAGACTTCATTTTCCCTCTGTTCTGCTGGCTTCTGTGACCTCCTCCCTTGCTGCCTGCTCCCGATTTCCTCTTGGCTGTTTTTCCCTCTCCACCCTGCAGCTCATCTAGTGCAGCAATTGCCCGTTTCTTCCACTCCTTTTTCCCAGCTCCTAGGCAGTTTAGATTTTTGGAAGGGATTTCTTAAAGGTGTATTGCCATGAGTTTCCCTAGGCCAGGGGGGTGGTATCTTTACAACTTTAAAGATACTTTTTGTTAAAACACAGTGATAACATGTTAAGAATCAGATCTGAGATTTAAAATGATTGTTGAGTTGTCTTTCTAGTGATTTTTTTTTTCCCCACGGATGAGTTATTACAGCTGTTGAGCATAGTGCAAATGAAACAGTTAATTGCACAGTGCTAATAATTATCGATGGCACGTGTATGTAAAAATACATAGAAATTAGCATAGCAATAGCAGTGCAAATCCACATTTAGAGCATCTTAACTGACTTCACTGCTAGCTCTTATTTGGAGAGTTAAGGTCATTTGAATTAATTGTCCCCTGTGGTGGCAGATTATGCTTGTTTTGAGTGTATTTACTTAGATTTACATCTGTGTGGTTGAAAATAGCATCAAATCTGTTATTTTTCTATACACAGTTCCAAATCATCCTACACCTGCGGGTGAAGCCCTCTAATACAGCAGGTTTTGTCTTGATAGGTAAGCTGATTCCATGCAGTTTTTACTTGGTCCGTATCAATTTTCATTCCCAGAGCAAATGCTTATTTACTGGAAATGGGATGAGACCTTAAACCAGTCTGGCTCTGTTTGATATAAAGTGTTGAAAGAGGATCAAAATGCACCCTTGGTCCTTGGACCTGAAGCTAACTTGCTACTAAATTGGAAGTGAAAGAGATTAAATATTCTTCAATGGTTGTATCAAGGAAACAGAGCTGTAAAGCTCTGGCTTGAAAAATGTCTAATAGGTTTTTTTGCCACTGTTATCTTGCCACGATTTTTTTTAACTGGGATCTTGTCTTTATTTATAAAATGACACTACATGTATGTAGTATAGCCTCACTGAGAAATTAAATTTTTAACTATTCAAATTGTTCTTTTTTAAGTCCCGGTGTCCTTCCTTGAGACCCTAAGCTGCTAAAATGTGCTAGTGGTCAAAAAACTGGTTTATGTTAGTGATCGTAAATAGTAAATTCTGTACAGCAGCTGAAGGCAGTTTAAAAAAAAAACAAACCAGCTCTGATTTTGTTACGATGGTGTTTGCACAACTTAAAATGACCAGTAATTGTCTCACAGATGCATAGTAATTATAGAGTCTAAATGCAGATGTTTCCTTTTCCTTTGCTGCCACAAGAATCACTCTTTAGAGCGTATTGTGTAACATCCTACTGTGGCACATAAACAGTACATCTTTATATAGCAAGGGACTCCCTTATCCATATGTGTTTATATATAACACGACACATGGGGATTATGATAAAATAATAGTTTGGCAAAGACAAGTATTCAAATGTTAGGAAGCTCTGGTATTAAGGTTACATGTACAGCTTTAATTCAGTTGTCATATAGACTTCAATTGTATGATGGTGTACTGTTTTTTCACAGGATGTACTCTGTAGTCATCACAGGATGGAAGTGCTCTTAGGATGAGTCTTAGGTGTAGGAGTTCCGCTGCAGAAGTTGTAAAGTGTGTAAATGAATAAAACGAGATTGCAGGGAGAGGATCTCTTATCTCTTTAAAAAGCAGTGAGTGCTGCCTTGGAGATTGAAGGGTGGGCACGAGGTCACTGTCAACGTGCTGAACGACTGGCTTAAAACATTTTTAATCTTCCATTTTCTATGTGCCTAGCTCAAAGCATGTAGTTGGGTTTATAAAAGTTCTCAAGCTGCCATTCAGCACGGAACTCCATGTGTGCTGTGGTCTGAGTATTACTGATACATAATTCTAGTAACTCTTAAAAATCAGATCCCTGGCATCTCAACTTGACCTAGCCAACAAAACTGACCTCCTGGTTTCAGTTTGTATCCTGTGTAATGGTAAAGATCATTAGTATTTGTGAAGCAGTCAGATACTACCTTAGTGATGCGCATCACAAAACAGTCTATGAAATAATAAATTCTTCTTCACACCGGCATTTGAAGAGCATGAAGTTCTAGGGCTGCCCACCGGGCAGAGGATGACAAAACGAAATATTGAACACCTGTTTATGGAGCGAGTATCACCATCATTTGTGCTAAATAAGAGCAAGACACTGGAGATTTAGTAGCATACAATCACATCGTTCTGACTGCATCATGATGTACAAATGAACAGGGTGAACTAAGGTTGCACGGTGAACCTTGAATCTGGGATTTGGTAACATTTTAGTGCTTGGCTTTGTAACCTTAAGAAAAGTATTTTAAGAAGAACGATGTGTTTAATTTTCTACTGTTCTTAAAAAAAGTAAACTTAAAAACAAAGCTCTGTTGCATGGCTCACCAGTATCAGGTTTTGACACTTGAGCTACAGCATAGAAAATTCTGCTACTGGATTTCAGGGAGGGACTGATGATCTTTGTTTCCTCCATATGAATCAGTAACACAGGGGAAAAGGTATTTTTTTTCTAGAGGAACTCTCAGATATTTGATAATGGCCGGAGCTGGGGTGAAATTTCCGTTTCCTACCAGGGTCCTCAGGAGGATGTGCTTTCTTGTGCTCATTCCTCCCAAGCATGGCTTTTTCTGCCCTCTCTCCTGCAGCCTGCTCCCAGCCTGCCTCTGCCCCACTGCTGGTTCCTTCCTCACTGCCAGCCTGAGTCCTTCTCCTCTCACTTTGTTGGTCCTTGTATCACTCCTCCATGTTACACCCCTTGCACAGCCCTTCCCTGGCTCACCTGGTCAGTCATCTCAGTGCTCTGAGGCACGTGTTCAACCAGTCTCTTTGACTTCTTTGTATCCCTGTAGCCTCTGGTTGCATATTCCATTAGTACCTTTCTTGGCTCTTCTCTGTCTTCTCAGAGACCTCCTCACAGTCAGTTCCCGCCCTCCTTGTTCATTACAGTACCTTGTTGAGGTAATACCGGTTTCACGCCAGCAGGTCAGACCTTTAGCTCTCCCTGATCCGCTCTATCCAGCATTGATGGCTCCCAGTCCCAGCTGTTTCCTTGCAGGCCTGTTTCTCTTCTAGTCTTTATCCATGGAGTCTGCTGCTCCCTTGAATGCTTTTCAGCTGCAGCTCCCAGACTGCCAAGCTCTGTGTTTGTCCCACAGGCTGTCAGTCCCAGGGTGTTTCTCCAGCCCTTTCCTCCAGCGCCCTGGTTCCGGTGTTTGTCCTCTCTACATTCAGATCGTACGGCCTTTTCCTCTTGCTGGCCAAGCAGGGCTGAGAGAGAGGGAGAGCATAAAAGAAGGGGTCTCCTGCCTGTCAGGTCTGGTGCCTGCCCTCCCCTGCTCTCCATGCTTCTTGCTCACGCTGCCATCAGCCCACAACCACAGCGAGTAACTATTTGACGGAAAGATTAGTTTTGCCTCCACATCTGCAAGCTGGAAGAATCCCGCTCAGCTCCTCAGTGGGGATGGTAGGTGTTCTGAGAGCAGAGGTAAGAGCTGCGAAGGTGGAATTTGCTTGGTCAGTCTGTGATGGTGGGATATGGGTCCAGCAACTGTAAGACCCTTGAGTCTTTGTTTAGTGGGTGCCAATTTGAAGAGATTTTAGTTGATACATTGAAGACATTTTAGTTGATAAATTCAAACATGGCCTTGATAAAAAAAAAATTTAAAAATCTGGTAAAATCACAGTCACCTGGGCCCTAGGAATACTTAAATAAAAATATTTAACTTTGCAAAGCAGAGGAGAGATTAAAAGAAGTTGACTTGCTCAGCAAAACCAAAAAAGGCTAAGAGGAGGTACAGTGCAGGCTATGAACGTATTAGGGAAGCAAAAAACGTATTTAAGGAAATGAACACTGTTGTCACAGAAACCAAAAGACCAAGAGTAAGTTTCAGGTGGCGAATAGAGGAAGATCACTTGTAACTAAGAGAGCAGTAGGTTCTGGAGCAGCTTCCTTGTCAGAACAGTGAGATCAAACCCAAACTTTAAAAGCTTTACTTTATACTCCCTGATGCCAGGGACAGCAGATAATATTTATATCTCAAAGACACATCACTCTGATAAATGTAGATAGATTTTTAAAAAAGATGGTAAGAGGCCTATGTCTAGCTTAAAGGATATTTGTATTTGAAATATCCCTCCCAAAGCCTTGAGCGTTCTCAAAAAAGATGACTTGATAAATAACTACTGGATATTTTAATCATCTTGCTCTTAGGCTTCTTAGTCAGCCTTTGACCACAAATTTTCAAGAAATTCAACCTTAGGTAGGGAATATTTTCAACCAAACATAAGATAAGGCAACTTAAAATGGACTTTATAAGATAAAACTATCTGATAATTTAATTATTAACAGTACTACTAGTGTTTTGTAATAACAAGAACCTGTATTTCAAATAGCTAAATATTGACTGATTGCTGGATCAAATGTTGAAACTGTTTTACAACATGAGATAGAAAGTTTGAAAAGAACAAATGAATATTCAATTTTATAAGGAACTCTAAGGAAACTGTAAGGAAACTTGTCAGCCAGGAATGTTAATAGTTGTTACTAAAAGCAGAATATAATTTCCATTATGTCATTTAAAAAAATTCAAAGTACTCCTTTTATTTTTTCTTGAAAACAATCTGTGCCCATCAGAGATTCTAAACTTTTAAAAATTAATTTGCTCTTTGCTGTCCGGAGTGTATCAATACTCTGATAGACTGATAGACCTTTTATGGCAGGACTGATTTGGTTTGCTATTAAAAGATATCTATAATATAATATAATATAATATAATATAATGTAATATAATATATAGTGAGAAGTTTAGAAGGCTGATGAAAGTATTTGAAGGTAGATGATTTCTTATTCCAGACTCTTCCGCTGTTACATGGTTGGCCTTGTAGGCATAGTAAGCAGATAAGACTCTGTGTGCCTTCCTCAAATCTTCGTTCTTCTGTCATGTTATTCTCTTTTGTGTCTGGCAGACTAGGGAGATCTGAATGGATACAAGCTAGCTGCAATTAAAAATTAACACAAAGTTTATTTTTAGGTGATGGGAAGGTTTTTTTGCAACAGTTATATACAGCAGTCATCTAAGGTATATGCATTTCTTTTACAGAAATAATTAATGATTTTGAGACCATTATACCCCTACATTTTTGATATTAATATCTATGAAGCATAAATTTTGAAACAATATGATAATTATAATGGAAGTAGCACTTCTGTCTTGCTGATGGTTTTAGCATAAAACTCAACTAAAATACTTATTCCAGATGCTGTAGTTTCCCAGATACTCAGAGCTCAAAATACTATCTTCTCATCTGCAAAACCTTCAGCACCTTTCTGTCAGCTTCTATAATGTGGGTAAGCTACTTCAAGATTAAATCGTGGAATTCATATTGAAAAACTAAATAGAGGAATAAAGGGATGGATTAAATATGTTATATATCAGGGCTGTTGTGTTGATGATGTTATGAATTTTCAACTGACACTCAAAAAAAATCCACATTTTTGTTAGCACGGTTTGACCAAGCAGCTTTTTGAGAAAACTTTGGCACAACATGGCTAGTTTAAGATGAGTGTTATTTGGCCACACTTATATACAGGTCTTGGTTGCACTGAATAAAGTATGCCTTACTTTTCAGTGCATTCACTTGAAAAAGAAAAAGCAATAAGCAGGTTTTGCTTGCACAGCAATGTCCTTTAAATGCCTCATTTTTTTCTTATGATAACTGTCTTCCTTGGTGGACGTTGCCAAGACCTGTGGAGATTATCTTGACAGTATCTGATCCTTCAGCTCATCTCACAGTTAACAGGGAGATAGAAATGTGGAGTATCTCTCAACCTTCTGCTCCTGAAAGACATCATGAATAAATGAAGTAAATGAAACAGAAGCTCTACTTGTTGTAGCATAATATTAGCTATTTTCTTTTAGCTACCAGAAGATGGTATCACTTATCAGACCAATAAGTACTTGAAATTTGGTGTAACTCTGCAGAATTGGTACACAAGCTACATTGTGGTTTCTGTTGCCTTTATTTCACATGCCTCATCCATGGACTAATTCAATATTTTACCTGATTACTACTTAAAGTAGAATGTAAGCAGTCATCAGAACAGGGATCAGAACCCAGCACTTCCTTCTCCTTGGAGACAGCCTTGTGTGCTCTGCTGCAGAGCTGCACTCCCTCTTCCTCTTTCTTATTTCACACAAAAATCCTGAACTCTTTTTTTCTTTTTTTTTTTCAACCTGTACCACTTCCACAACCAGGAGGCTGCAGAACAGTCTCCAGGCTGGTTGCTGGGAGATGAGGATTTGAGCGTAGGTTTCAAGCTCTTAAGACAATAAGGAAAAGGCAAACAGCTGCTTCATTTCTTTTATGGTTCAAAAGAAACTACTGCTCTCTGCTGTTATCAAAGGATGACTGAGGACCAATTTCAGGAGAAGGTATAGGGGTGTCTTGTGTTCCTGAAGAATGAAATGCTGCATCATCCTGGGTGATCAGATTTTTCTAAGTTCCTAGAAAAAGTCAGTTTTGCATCATGCCAGCTTTAAATATTGAAGTAGATGGTTATCCAGTAAACATAGTTTGATGTTACAAAACCATATTGCAATGTCCAAGTACATACATGGACCTAGCCCTTTATCCATTTTGAATCTCATATCTTCAGATAACCTATTTATTTCATGAAAGTCACCTTTACAAGGTTATGTTCAAAGTAGGGGAATTGTCAAGATTGACCCACTAGTGTCCAGAAAAGATCCTATCTCCTTTTGAGAGCCTGTGAAAGCATCGGAATTTCCACATATAAACACAATCACAGGCTCAAAATGCGTTTGACAGAATAAACACTGAATTTCCATCTTCTCCTGCCTTTAGAAAGAAAGAATGTAAATTCTCTCTACATAGCAATAATTTGTCTTGATTTTTGAAAAGCCTACCTGTTCACAAAGGTGGTTTAAAATAGAGTCAGACCCGTGATGTTCAGGAGTTTCAGATTTAGTGTATTTGCATTCCAGCTTTCTGCTTATTGCTTTATAACACTGAATACAAACCCTGAAACTCTCTAGTAATGTTTGCATATCGTGGTAATGTAGGTACTTTTAAGTACAGACATTCTCTTATATGACTGGCACAGAACCAGAGAAAAAAAAATAGTCATTTAATATTGCTGCATCTCCACTGGTGGATTTTTTTTTTTTAAGCTTACCATAGTTGGTTTTCCATTGTCCTTGTTTGTACTTTCATTTGTGTGTGTGCTTTGAATTTTGTTCATTTCTGACAACATGCAGTCCCAAGGGACTCATATAGCCTGATTACATATATTGGATGTTTTGTATTCTGCATTGCATTATCATCTAATCAGGTTAAAGTGATAAAGATTTACTAATGGGAACATTCCGTTGCCCTAGATTTTGTCTTAAATTTATTAAGTTATTTTACTTTAAAAGTTGATCCACTTTAATATAATTCAATCTGGGATGTTAAAGGACAAAAATAGCCTGTTATATTCAGCATTCAAAATTATTCTAAATTAGGAGGAATTTTGTTGAAACACACTCAGTAAAACCATGATTCAGACACTTCACTTCTGTTCATATTTATCCATTGTCCACAATGAACATAACGAAAGAAAAGAAAATGTATCCCAGGAATTCTGAGACAGTTTAGTATCAATGAAATAGAAATAACTCATAACTAAACTGAAAATTAAATTTCAGTCAATGTTAACCTGTACTTCCCAACAACTTCCAAAAACCAGTGTGAAAGAACTCACCGCAGTGGAAAATCTTCTCAAAGAGAAGATGTGAAAGTACAAGATACTTGATCAGAATTCAGTTGGCCAGCACAATCTCCGGTGCATCATCAAGTTGGGGAAATTTTGCAATATGATGATAATTCGGTATCAGCCTCACACTGGCTTTTGCCAGCTGGATTGCTTGACCGAGTTTAAAACCTGACTTCTGCTAATCCTTCTGCCTCAAGGAATGACGGTGCAAAAGCCACGAGTGTTCTTGAGGGTACCAGATCCTGTTTAGGGGTGGTTTACTTGATACATGGTGTCATGTGTTACCTCGTTTTCCAGCTACACTGTCTTTCACCTTGTTTCCACCTGATCTTCCGCAGTGCCTCACCTATGACAAACAGTCCTTTCCCTCCTCAAAGAATGTCATGCCTTGGTAGTTGGCCAAATCCCTCTTACAAGAAGTATACTAAATACTTCTTTGAAATCATCCCCATTACTGGAAACAAGCTTGCTTTTATAGCACAGTAGCAAGCCTGGCTCTCAGGCGGCCGCTGCAAATCAGCTAATTACCCTAGACACTGGCAGAAATGAGTTTTTGCTCTCCTAAATGCTTGTCCTGAGCGCTCTGCCTCCCAGACGCAGCCACCAGGACTCCCTGTGCAGTTTGCACCACCCTGTGGTACTGACGGTGAAATGATGCGTTAAAGTTGAATCCTCTACTTTGGATGCAGACAAAACTCGGCATAGGTATGACCAACAGGCTTCAGTGGCAGGCTGTTACAAGCGTCATTGATATGCAAACGCAACAGTTCCCATTGATCAGTAACAGAGGCTACAGATAAGCCTGTAGCCTGATGAGCAGGAGGAATGCATAACCGGAGGCATAGAATAAGCAGCTATAGCGTCTGTGACCTTACAGGCCTTCAAGCTAAGAAGGGTCAAGCCCTGACCTTCGCTAAGTCCCAGAGTAGGCTAAGTAAGGATGTATCTGATCAATATTTTAGTGGATATAAATGACATTTCACTCACGCAACCCAAAAAAGTGTTGTGTGTTATTAAGAATTAGGTTTTTCACCTGCATACAATGTGATGTATAGAAAAATAACAGAACTGCCTTAAATACTTTGATTTGAACATAATATAACTGATTTTTTTTTTTTCACATGGTGTCTTCAGGATAGTACAGATGTTCTGCATTATTGTGTATTTTTGAAACTGGTCAATATGTTGCTGTAATCATGGAACATTTATTTGGAACTTTAGAGCTATGGCATGGAAAAACATGTTTGCTAGAAACAAACCATCCAGGGGGATGAGCGGTAAGGACGTTGATAATGGTGGCTGCGCAAAAGGAGAACAATTACAGACTTCTTATCAAAGCTATTAATTTACTCAAACAAAACAGTTGTTCAGTTGATTATAAATGTCTTTGGAATTGCAAAGTTGAGATTCTTAAAAATACTTATGTGCTCAATAGCTCTGTGTACACTTTAATCAGAAGTATCTCCATGCTGAATAAAAGAGCAGGCTGGAGTAAATTAGAAGTCAGAACTTCTTAGATGTGCGTTTGCTAGATTTTGCTATTACGAAAAATTCCATTCTGAGCTTCCTGCCTGGTTCTGAAAATGAAATAACGTGATTCCTGAAGGGTCAGTAAGCTAAGGTGGGGTTTGTTCATTTATTTTGTTAATGAATGCATTAAGGTAGAAGGATAAGTTAAAAGAGCACTGCTAGTTGTAATACATATAGAAGCCAAAGATTGCTCAACCATTCAGTTCAGTTTGATTTCTAAAAAATATGGGGGTGGGATCTTCTCACGTAGCTTATCTTCCAGTATTGTAGCACAGCTGACCAGGACAGTCTCCTTTTTCCTAAAATTGACATCTCAATAGAGAATATGGAGAACATGTTCAGTGGTAGATATAGAACAATCACTCAGCAGTGCTTTTGGTTTCCAAGGGTAGGAGGAACTATTAGGAGTTGTCATTATAAAAAATAAGTATGGGCTATTAAGTCCTCTTCTAAGAAAGGAAATCCTACTGGATAAAAATTATAGTGTACTTTTAAAGATAAATCTGAGAGTTGAGAGATCTTTCTTCAAAGCTTCAATAACAAGCGCTATTTTACTGTGTCCTTGCATATTCCAAGCTACATAAATACCTCAAACTATTGCTACAGCACCCTCACAACACCGTGTCTGGGCTCTTTCACATTTTCATATTATAGACTAGAAATGAAGAAAGCGAAGAAATGGAAAGGCACAATCTGTCCCTATGGGTCTGTGTAATCCAAAGATACTGAAGGTTGCTGAGCAGCCAGTAGAAAATCCCAGGCCCCAAGCAGGATGTTCAAAGCTGGGATTAAAGGGAACACTTTCTCTTTTATGGCAAAACCTGGAGCTAAGGACAGGCCAGAAGACATCTAATCCCCGACTAAGCACAGCAGGGGCCCGGTTAGCCCCACCTGGTACAGCAGAGTGCCCTCCATACCCTGCAGCAAGATGTGTGCTTCCAGCTCCTATCAGGATGATGCCTGTATGTGATCATCCTGCTCTATGAGATCCTTATAGAGAGTTTTAGCTTATTATATAAACTGGCAGCAAAATATTCCTGGCACTCGAACTAATTATGCAGGCAATCAGAGCTGGGATCAGGCATCTCATGTTTCTTTTTTTCCGCACTTACCTCTTTTGGTTTCCACATCACAGTACAGCAAACAAGAATTCAGTTAATTGGTTTTATGTATTCATTCCCTTCCTCTCTCCCCTTTTGAACCTGGCCATGGAGTACTGTAGAAGGAGAAAAGAGGATTGGGATAGAAGTGAAGGAGGTCAGGAGGAGCAACCACTAATAAGAGATCCCCTCTTACTTGGCAGATTATTTAACTGTATATTCTGGCAGCTTTATGCATAGCAAAGAGCGCATCATGTTGTTACCCTGGATTATGCAGGTTTTGTGTTTTAAATTGCGCAAAATACCCTCCCATGTAATAATAATGATTCACTTGTCCATCCCGTGAGAACTGATAGCGAAAAGGTTCAGACAGCAACAATAAATTTTACCAGGTCTCAGTCTCAGTACAAATTTCTTCTGGAAATAAAGGTACATTTTAAGCACCTTAAAAAAAAGTAGGGGTTGGGGGCTATACAACAAGCCTAAAATAATAGCTGCTTTAGCATCTAAAAGTCTGGATTCTGCATGTGCTGAATGAGGATTGTCTCTGCATAACAAGTATTCTACACCTCTCCAAGCCGAGAATAGCATACCCTTAAAAATTAGCATCATACCTGGACGAGCGTCAGGTTGCACCGTTGAACGGCTGTCACGGTGGCTCCCACATGAAATCCCAAATCAAACCAATCGCCTTCTAGTCTGGTGCCCTGGAGAAACCGCCCGTCTTTCCAATGGGAAAACGCAGAGGAAGAGGAACAGCAGCTCCGTCGCGTCCTGCCAGCCTGGGTATAGCGCTGCATCCCAGATCCTCGGCGAGGTGTTGACATGTTACCGTTCGCCCGTCTCCGCTTCCCGCCTCACCCTAAGCAGGGGAGCCAGAGCTGCCCGCAGCCTCTCCCCGCGCTGCTGCTGGAGGGCTGCCCGATGCAGCCTGTGCGCCGGCACCAGCCGATTCTTCCTCGAGCCCGTCTTGGCAAAGCGCGACCGGCAAGGCGCCTCCGTGCCCCGGCACCGACGGGGCTGCTCTGGGCAACGTCCTGCCGCCGCGCTGTGGGGAGCGGGGCAGGAGGGGCCCGGGGCGGTAACAAAGGGCCCGGCGCGGGCGGGCTGCGGGCCGGGGTCTGCCCGGAGAGCGGCCGACGTGACGTGAGCGGCTCCGGCAGCAGCGCGGTGCCGGCACATCTTCCCCGTGTCCTGGCGGGGGAGCCACACGCTGCCGAGTTGTAGCACTGAAGGATTTTTTTTTTTTTTTGCTGGTTGTTGTTGCTGCTGCTGCTGGGTTTATTGTTGGGGAAGCGGGAGGCTGGCGGGGAGCCGGGTGTCCGGCCGCAGGGCTCGGCTCTCCCGATGCACTCCCGCTAGAGACCGGCTGCTTTGGGAGGCGCGCCCTCGGCGCCCCGCACACGCAGCCCTCTGCCCCCCCAAAACCCCACGGCCATGGTGAGCGGCATCCCTCGCCCCTACCCTTCCTTCCCCTGCGACCGGCGGCCCCGCGTCCCGAGCCGCTCCCCACGCACCCTGTCTGTCTGTCTGTCTCCCCGTGCAGAGCTCCAGCAACGCGTCCTACCGATGCTCCATGTCGTCCTCCGCCGATTTCTCCGACGAGGAGGACTTCAGCCAGAGGTCGGGGACGGTGTCGCCGGCGCCGGGGGACACGCTGCCCTGGAACCTGCCCAAACACGAGCGGTCCAAGCGGAAGATCCAGGGCGGCTCGGTGCTGGACCCCGCCGAGAGGGCCGTGCTGCGCATCGCCGGTAAGGCGCGGCCGGGCGGCAGAGGGACCCTCGTCCCTTGCCTCTCTGTTCGCGGCCCCCCCGGGTGGTGACTAAGCTCCTTGGCTGCGTTTTCCGGCGGGCCGAACCGATGCGTGTGGGAGCGGGCGCCGAAAGACGCGCGGCTGCGCCCGCCGAACTTCGATGCGAAAGCGCACCGGCGCCGCGGGGGCTGCCGCCCCGGCCTTCGCCATGGCCGCGGGCCCGGCGGTCCGGCGGCCCTCCGCCTCCCCGGGGGAAGCGGCGCTGGGCGGCCCGCAGCGCGGGGGAAGGCGGCTGGTGCGCGGCGCCGGCCCGTGTCCGTGTGAGGCTGGGGGCAACGGGGAGCGGGACGGAGCCGCCCGGCGTGCCGGAGGCGCGTCCGCGGCCCGGCGGCAAGCCATGTCGAAAACAGGGCGGAGGTCCGCGTCCCACCGGCGAGACCTGGCAGCCGCCTGCAGATGGATGCTGGGAAGATGCGGCGGTGCTCCCCGGGGACACCGCTGTTTTTCCCCCACCCTTTTGTGTGCCCCCCGCCGTGGGTCCCCTCCCGGGACACCCTTTCCCAGGGCGACGCGTCTTCACGGTGCTGCGGGGGGCAGCGGGGGAGGCGGTGGCGGAGGGTGCGCCGCGGAGCCGGCTCTCGGCAGCCGGCGAATGCAGCTGCAGGGCCGGGGAGGGGGAAGGGGGCAGTTGCGGAGCCGGCCCGGGCCGAGCCGGCCTGGCTTGGCCGCCGCCGGGGCTCGCCGCCGCCCCCCGGAGGCAGGGTGTGCGGGGCGGAGGCCGGTGCGGGGCCGGGGGCCCCGCTAG
>JAVSBS010001011.1:0-33842 GCA_033124195.1 Coracias cyanogaster | reverse complement strand
CCATCTCTGTCTGTTGTGTCCAGCAGGTGATGCTGGCACCACAGTGGGCAGCAGAGGAGCTGAGCCCACAGGAACCTCTGGCAGGACTGTCTGAAAGGAGACTTGTGAGGGGATGTTGCTGAGTTAAGTGTTGGCCTGTGCGATCAGGCACCTGATGGCAGCATAACATGATGATGGCTGAACAAGCACAACATATATAGAAGCAAATGACTTTGTCTCTAAGCAGTTGTCATTGAGTAGGTTACTTCTAAAGGTACTTCGCAATCATCTGTAGAAGTTGATGGCCATATGACACCTCTCCAGATCACAGGACAGGGCTCACATTGGAGCTCTTTCCCTGCCTAAAAAGGCAAATTGTGAGCAAAATTTAGTCATGTAACCAGCATTTCCTGAGCAAGGGGACTAAGTACAGTCATGTATGCACCAGAGATAAAAACCACTTGGAACACAGTAAAACTCAGTCATGCTGTTATCCTGTAGGGAAGTAGAGGGATGGAGCTTCGCTGAGGCCACAGACACATTGCAAAGACAATGGCCGTGATTTCAGAATTTAGATTTCTTGCTGTCATTTTCACTCTGTACTTCTCTGCAAAGATTTAACAAGATAAACACTTGGCTTGTATTGCTTACACAGACTCTGAATTTTGGGTCATCACATACAACAGGTTTTTTACTTGTTGCATCCTAATTCACTCAGACTTTAGAAAAGCTGCTCTGTTCACAATGACAAATTTAAGGACATTCTGAAGTTCTATTGAATTAGCACTTAAAAGCACTATTGGCTTTAACCTAGTTTTGAACCATTCCAGATAGAGCCCCATTTAACCAAATGCCAAAGCAATTTGATGAAGTGGGTCTCACAACTCTCTAATTGTGCCTTACAGAGTGCCTAAAGCAGCGCATTTAGCTGCCAGCTCTCCTGACCAGCCCTGGACTTGTATTTGATATGCATCCTAGCATTTTAGTGGAAGAATCTAGGACAGGATCTGCAGAGCTACCGTTGTGGGGGATGCCAGCATAATCCAAATCTCAGTACCTTACCTGATTGCTGCAGAGCACTCATTGTCACCTATAATCAAGAGGAAACACTAGCATTTCATCATCATTTTGTAAAGACTCTAAAAGGTTAATGGTCAGATTGAGCAGAGAACAATTATAGCAGTGTTATCTAAGATGCTTTCATTATAGGTGGTATGAGTGACAGTATTTCATCAGACGTGCAAATTATGACTCAAAACCCTGAACACCAACTTAATTTAAAGTGTCTAGATGAAAAATTCAACTGACAAATGCCATTCATCCCAACCAAATATCTTCCACACTGTTAGGCAAATGACAAGATAGTACAGCAAAACGGAATTCAAACAGTGTTTTTCCTTCCCATTCCAGCGAAGCACAAAATCTGAATCCCACTTCTGCTCTCTCAATGACTTCAGCTAATACACTGTTGATCAGGCATTCCAAATAAGTTCATTAGCTGTAATACATTCATTTACATTTTTCTTCTTGGCTGCTGTTCATTTGATCTTCAATATACTATACAATATAAAATTACCAAGATATTACTTAACACTTATGCCATAGAGAGGAAGACAGCTTTTCACAACTGAGTTGATTTTCACGGAAAAAAAAGCTGGTTGCAAGCAAACTGAAGAGGGAGGAGAAGATACTGATTTCAAGAGCTTAAGCCTATGTTTTACCTTTCACCATATCAGGCCAAGTCCAACAAAGCCAGTTCAGAAATTAGCCTTTTTCTCTCTCTCTCTCTCTGCAAAAAATGCCAGCAGGCAGGATGGTTTGGGTTTTTTCTAGATCCCCTTCCTCAAATTCAGCCTTAAGAGAAAGCTCAGAGAATCCATTTGAATATAGCTCAAACTTGGGGCATTTTGGTGGATTTGCGTTTGCTCACAGAATCCCAACCTTCAAAGCTGCATGTTTGAGGAAAAAAAAAGCTCCTTTTCTTGAAACTCAGAAGTCAAAGGAATAAGCTCCAATCCTTGACACATAACAACAGCTTTCCAGACAACTTGCTTTCAAGTGAACAAAACACCCTTGTTTCATACAAACCTGAGGTACAATCCCAGGTATTTTCTACAACACAGACTGGTCCCACACAGGTTTTGCAGGCGCTGCAGCCAGCTGCGGCCACCCCTCTCCTTCGCTCGCTATTGTCTGGGCACTTGGCAGCCATCTGTGCAGTGTTTTCGAGGGACACCTCGTCCCTGGTGGGGCAGGGTCTAGCAGGCGAAGGCTCTGGAGCCCCTGCAGCACAGGGCCCAGCAGCCGGCTCTGCTGAGGTGGCTGGGGAGGCACCGCTGCCCGCAGGCAGCCCCAGGCCGCCCATCCCTGCCCTCACAGCACTTGCCCTGGGGCAAGAGCCAACACAGAGGTGAGTAATTGTCCCCCTCTTCTCCACCACTACATCCAGCCTATTCAAACTCTATTACACCAGGGAGGGACAATGGCAACACCAAAACACACCTTGCCACCATCTTTGCCTGCTTTTGAGGCCTTACCAGAGGCCACACTGCGTGAAGGGCCCTGTAGCAAAGCGCAGCCCAGCCCCACCTGCCAGCAGCCGCCATCTTCCCTCACAGGAAATCCCAGCCAGCTCCCCATGCACCACCGAAACCTCACTGCTGAACAGCCTCCTCCTTGTCCTTACCTCAAGCAAAGTCCTGGGGGGAGACAGCAGAGGCCAATGTGGCCCAGGCCCTGGGGAAAACTGGAGGTTGCTGAGGTGTGTGCTGAGGGCACACCCACAGCTGCCGCCCGCCCCACCCAGGGAGGCCAAGCCAGGCCAAGAGGCAGCTTCAGCCTTGTGAAGCGAGTGGCAAAGTGGGCCGAGGTTGGCTTTAAAAAACAAAACCCGAGCAACTATAGAAACCCTGAGTGCTAGGGCCGCCTTTTAATTTTCCTGGGTGCAAAAGCAAAAGCACAGGTGAGCCTAAATGCCTCTGGAGCTTGAAGAGATCACTCCCGTGAGGCTGCTCCCTCATTTCTCTAGGGCAATCTCTTCAAGAGTTCACAGTTCACGGAAGAGTGGGGAGCAGCCAACACTGCCAGTTAAGTCAGGAGAACGCCTCTCCTGGCACACCACAACTGCTTTGAAAGTATCACTAAGTATCATTGAGGCTGGAAGTGGAACCAAAACCATCCCATTCGTAACACTGAAGCGGAGGGGAAAGCATAGGCTGGCTTTTTCTACACTCCAGCCCTTGCCATGGCTGGTCAGGGATACTTGACCAGATACTCCTGTGCAAGGTGCAGTGTTTTCAGCAGCAGGAACTTTCTGCAGCAGGAGGGAGCTGTGCTCTGCAGCAAGTGTGACGCGCTCCACCCAGGGCCCATGAGATTCACAGAGGTTAGCTCCTGTACATCAGGCAAGCACTGGCAATATCCTGACCTAAGAAATGGACATGGCTTTAGTGACAGCTAAGGAGCTGTGGAGAATGTGAAGGTGTGGGGGGCATGCCTGGAGTGGTGAACCTCCTCTAAAAAGATGAGAAGCAGGAGTGTTAGCATCTCTGAATATATCTTATTAGAGAGAGAGCAGCTAGGACTGCTGTGTGCTCCTCCAGCCCTGTCAATCACACTGCTGCGTGTGGCCAGGATGTGACTGATATACCCTGACACAACATACCAAAATGTCAAAAAAATTGAAACACAGAAAGATTTTTTTCACTAAAAATGTGACAAGACAATGTTATTTTGAAATAGCATTATCTTTTGGAAAAAAAAGATGGTGATATTCAGAAGAATTTTTTAACTTATGAACTGATAATTACAAAGTCAGGCAACAGCATGGAAGCCATCATCTTTTCATCTTATTGCTGTACACCTCCAACATAGACCATGAAAAACTACCAGAATAAGAAAATAAATCCTCACATAATTCACACCCTCAATTTTATCTCAGAAAATAGCATTTAAAAAAAGTAGAAAATCTGCTGGGATACTGAGGACCTGGAAGGTGGGATTCCTGGGGGAGAAAAGGCTCTCGTGTAGCCAGAAAAAGCACATGAAAACATCTGGGTTATCACTTCAAAGCCATGACAATACTTGGGGTTTCCTAGAGGGTTAATTTACCAGCATGCAACCTGAGGCTCCAGTTTTGTAGGAGCTAATTACCAAGGTATTCTTAAAACACACTAACAAGTTAAGTCTACGAAACACTCTGAAAATGAAAGAGAGCTTATCAACCATTTATACATTCAAATTTATCACAAAGACAAAGAAATCGGGCTTCCAGAATGAATGCAGAGTGGCTTTGTTTCTATAGTGGGTAGCTCAGCCTTTGACATCTATGACTGTAATTTTCATATGACTCTCATTTGAAAACTACCAAAGAAGCACGCTTGGGGAGAAGACCAATACCAACACTTCATAAACATGAGAAAACACTACTACAAAAGTCCAGAAATAATGATGTCGGCATATTCTCCAGAGGGCCTGGTCCTCAAGTGCCTTCTTCCCTGGATTAGCACCATTAGCTCCAGAGGAGACTTGATCACATCTCTGCTCTGTTCACACTGCAGCTGGTGACTCTGGTGCTTCACTTCAGCTGCTCGACTTTGCCAGGGCTTTACGAGAGAAAGCCAACAGCAAACTGGCTGGCGTTTGCTTGCAAGAATGATTAGGTATAGTGAGAACATGTCAGAATATATACTGACCTTCCTTAGCCCAGGCAGGACAATTAAAGGGGTGGGCTCAGCACAGGCAGAGCCCTCTGCCTGCACACCCCCAGTTGAAGGTTACAGCCACTCTGTACCTCATTTGACCTGGCTGTTTTGGGCTCTTGCATGGGGAGAGGGCAGTAAACCATCCTTTTTCTGCCTTAAAAAATTGACAAATATCACCCATATTTGTCTGTTACAAAAACTGCTAGCTAGGAATGTCTAAGGGGCCCAAGGTAACTACATAACCATTTGCCACTAAATTTCAGCCAGATTTAGACACTTAACTCCTTTAGACCCATTTGAAAGTCCCAGTCCAAAAATAACAAAATACAACAATGAACAGCAACATAAATGGTACAAGTAAATCAAAATCAGTTCTGCCTTAACTATCATATATCGAAAGTTCACATTAATTAAAAAAAAAAGTTTAATCAAAGTGAGAGCATGCCTTTAGTGTTGGTATTCAAACAATTCAAACAATTTTTCCAGCCACTTGAAATGCCAGACATACTCATATTAAGTGAAAAAAATATTCTTTTAACTTTTTCTTATATCTTGTGAAATGTTCTGCTTTATAATTATTCTTTTTTTATAGGCATTATTTTAAAGCTTAGAGTAAAGCTATGATATTCTGAGGATCTGCTGTAGTGCACAGAGATTGTATCTACTTTCTTTTGCTGCAATAGTTATAAAGGTTACACTCTCTACCCTACCTCATTCTCTTCAACACTATTTGACTTAAATCATACACAAAGTCAGAATTTAAGATCGCTGAGGGAGAAACACAGAGTTCTATGATCACCTAAATTAATCTCTCTTTAAGTTGCTGCTGCCTTGCCAAAATACCTCAGCAAAAAATTTGATCCAATTATTTTCTTAAGAGACTAGATCTCAACAATACTCAGCATACCAGTAAAAACAGTTTTTCTAACCTTTGGGCTTGCACTCACCACATAACAGCTAAAACTGCCTGTGCTCCTTTTGTTATCATTACTGTCAGCAGCCCCAGTGTGGATTTTAGTAGAAGAAAGGAACAGGCAATTTTGCTAATGATGCATGAAGCAAAATAAAATATTGTCATTCTCTATAACTGTAACATACTTGGTTTTGGAATGCTGACTAGCGGGAAAAAAAAATGCTTTTACAGTGAATTCCAAATTATTTTTATTTAGTCAAGCTTTCTGTGCAAAACCCCACATAACAGGAAGTATTTCTCATTGTTTTTCTATTTCAAATACTCTGTCATATATTGTAAATTCCATGTTTGTCATCGCATGATCCAGTGTTAACAAGAATGTACTGATCACATAATATAGTCTGTAAAATTATTGTGGCCATCACACTTTGTTAAGTGGTTTAAATAGCCTAGGAAAGCAAAATGTGTTTGTTAGAAGAATGCAGGGGTCTGTTGTATAATAATACTTATGCCTTATATTCTTTTAACGAGGCAAAAGGTTTTAGTGTTGAATGTATTGTTCTTAAAAGTCTGTTTGATATTAAAAAAACTTAAGATAGGATGCCTGAGAAGAGAGTGATGAAGCCTTTTGAATTCCACATATGAAAAAGGAGCATGCTGTAATAAAATAAATAGTTTGCACAGTCACAGAGAGAGACAGAGAGGACTTTGGGGACTACATTTTCACTTTGGCTGAAAATATTCAGTTCCACTGAAGTCAATGTCACTGCTGATATAAACAAGTTGAGGACAATTGGACTCTATAACAAAAATACGTAAGAAATTTTGTTTAGTCTGGATGTGTCTCTCTGTGCCTACTTTCAGCCAAATGTAGGATAAGGAACACACAACTATATGAGCTTCGACATTAGAAGAAATATGGCAATCAAAAATATACTAAATGGATAAAAATATTTACAGAAAATAGTGGGAGTTAATGTTAATTTCTGTAAGGCTTACAGCCCATATGAATGAAAGGTTGAGAATAATTTGAAGTTACTTCGCTAGGGAAAGAACACGCTATTTTCTCAAAGCAATTCCATTCAACCAGAGAATAGGGGCTACATTCACAAAATGTCTTGGGTGTTAAAACATGGAATATTTCAGAGCTTCACTTCAAAGCATCAGGTTTTCCAGCAGTAACTGCACGCTGAAAAATTATTTGGTGTAAGGTGGATAAGCCAGGAAAATTTTGCTCTCGAAAGCTGCACTTTTTCCATGCATGCATCCCAAACCCTGAGAGGTACACATTTACTTCTCAGAAGAGAGTCTTACTTTTCCGTTTTCCTTTCTCTTTTCTTTCCTTAGAATGATCTTAGATTTATCTTTCTATATTTGTTTTAAAAGGTTCATTTTCTGAGGCTGTTTTCCACCCTAAAGCATCTTCTTTCAGGTATGGCTTACTGAGCTACTGAAACTTGGCAATAATACCAGTAAGAGTGGGGATTTTTTTCTTATTAAATTGGTCAGCATAGAAGGGTACTCCAGATATTTCATTTCAAGTCTCAAATCACCATAGGAAGACACCTATATCTTTTTATTGATGATATTCATAGCCAAAGCACCTCGCTTTGGGATGTGAGCCTCAGCTGAGCTACCTGTCTCAAGTATGTAATGTGATGAATCCTTCCTGCAGCAGATAGGGAAAACACAAAGCACAGCACCACTATCCAGGAAGCTCTTATTAACTGCTCTATTTCATATATGTTGGTTACATGCTTTGTAGCTCCTGCACACCAGCCAGCACTGCTGCTGGAGCTGACTGCATCGGCACAGATCTGCTGTGCTTTCTGAAAAGCACGTGTCGTTTCAATGTTTGAGGATGGCAGCCGTCACTGCGGCTGAGGTGTGTCTAGGTTGCAGGCTGGGTGACTGCGCTTACTCCCTTTTACTGGAGGTGTTATTCTCCTTCAATGCATCTGTTTTGACTGACTTTTTATTATCTTATACCACACCTATTTCCTGATGAGGAATGTCAGTATTACATAGTCAGTCCTGAAATTTTGCGACATTTTCTCAGAGGGAAAGCTCAGTTCTTCAGCCCTTTATCACAATTCTTGTTTTCACCCCACCAGAGAGCTATTTGGAAGCACAATTCTAAATTTAACAAAGATTAAGTTAGTAAAAAATAGCTTTTAGCTAGTGAACTAGCTCTTATAATCTTTATCATTCTCTAGTCCATTTGTTTTTAAAATAAAACACCTAGGGAAATCTAAAAGTTTCAAAACTGGCAAAATCATTTTTCCTACTTGGGTTTGATAGTTGATAGGCTGGTGTTTAAGCTCTTCCTGAAGCTTTTCCAAAGTTTAGGTACCTATCACCTTTCTTTCCAGTGTGGATTCTTCAGGTAACATAGTATGTGTTTATGCTGCATCTTCCACTCCTCTCCCAAAGATAAACAGATTTTCCTCCTATTCTATGCTGTCATTTACGCTGATGAAACCTATAGGGATCATGCTTCTATAAAATTTTATTTAAACTGGTCAAGTGGTTCAACAGTTCCTGTGGGGAGGGGAGATGTGCACACGCAGTGTGAAAAGATACACTTCTCTACGGGAAAACCAGACTAACAATAAACCTGTAAAAATAACCTGAAGAAAGAATTCTTTCAGGTCCTTTCTCCTCAGGTTCTTCACAGCTTTCTGTTTCACTCTCTAGATGACCATTTGACCTTTTTTTCCCCTACTTTCTTTTCTGCATTTGCTACTTTTTCCTCTCTGACTGTTCTTCCCTCTTTTCATTTCCACTCATCTCTTTTCTCTGGATCAAAGTGGAAGGAAGGACATATGAGCATCATTAGTTTGTGGACCTACAGGCATATATCACATTGCAACAGACATCACAAAAACCCAAGCACCCCAGGACTGACTGCCAGCACTGGCGCCCAGCAGACAAGTGCTGGAATTTTCAAAAGAACATTGTCCTTCTTGAAGATGCTGACAACCTGTCAAGCAGAGCACTCACTAGCACACGCGTGGGCACTGCGGCAATACAGATTTTGCCAGTCCAGAGTGCTATTCTGGAAAGGTCATGAAAGCAGTTTAGACTTTCTGTCCTGCTTTTATCAGGTTTATTTTTATGTCTGTTGGGAAATTGCACAAAACTACAATAAATTAAGTTTCCATTCTGATAGGAGGAATACTATACTCACTCAAAAGGTCATTAAAAATTTCCTTCTTGCAAGTTATTTAAAACCTCTTGTCAGTCCAAAACAGTTCTGAAATTCTTACTATCATAATCCAAGTTTGGGGTTAATTTAGTAAATTCAGCCTCCCACATTTGGAGCATACATTCCCAGCATTATTGTTTTAGGGGGCTAATAGCTTTTTACGTTTTAATTTTTTCAGATCTAGATGGTTTTTTATGCCATATTCCTACAACATTCAAAAATCTACACCACTCAGGGTAAATCCAACTAATGAAGTCCATGGAGTTCCGCCAGGTATGAAACAGTGCAGAATTTGTCTCCTTGTTCTCATGATGGAGTGCTCCATCAGCACAAGAAATTGCTGTCTAGCTTTGGCAAGAAAACTTGGATGCTACTGCATACATAATATTCCCTTTAAGATGACTGCAGTTCAAGAACCTTAATGAAAGATTATTTGCTTTAATTAACAAAAACACTACATGGGTAGCTACAGCATATCCTCGAAGACAAGCTTAAAATGCAGTTCATCATTTGACAAAAACAGGTTACGTAGAGGCTTTCCTGTGATTCAAATTTACACAATAACTTGCCACAAGAGCTTCCTTATACAAGGAGAGAACAGCACCAGAAGGGCAAGTTTCAAGAACAAGCAGAATCAAAGAACAGTTGATGTTGGAAGGCACCTCAGGAGACTGGCAAATTCAGCCACCCTGCTCAAAGCAGGGTCAACTCGAGCGGGTTGCTCAGGGCCATGGCCAGTTGGGGTTTTAAATAGTTTATTAAGCAGGATGAGGCTTCAGGATAAGCTCAGTGACCCACGTTCCAAGGTACTGTTTTCAAACTTTGAAATGTTGATGTGTCCCATAAAAGGCTAGTTTATGAAGTTTACTACTAACACTTTACATTTACATCTTAATTGAACCTCTATGGTATCAGTTACCGATGACCTTTTGTGCAACTGTGAGCAAATATCTTTGCAGTATAAAAGACCAATCACATATTTTTTTGGGAAGTGATTTATAGCTAAATGGCTCAAGTCTGTATAGACAACATTCTGATCAAAATCTCTATTCATGAGTTCCTATTAAGCTGTATTCAGAGAAATAAATCTAAGCTTTCTGAAAAACAATCATAAATATATATAAAATATTCCCTTTAAAACAGAAGACCTTGACTTTCAACATTTCACACAACAACTTCCCTTAGTCAGAATCAAGAAAGATTGACAAAGAGCCCTAGTTTGCCCTTGTTCCATATATCTGTACACTACTTCACTCTGAACAATGCAAAAGGCTCAAATGCTTCAAACAAAACCTTTATGGGGACTGCAGCCCTGAAAGGCAGCACGTTTCCAGCCCCAGTAGGTTCTCACGAGCACAGTCATACTGAACACTGCTGGGTAAGCCTTTGCGGATCAGTGCTAGACTAGAGGGGAGGTGCCACATTTACCATGAAAAGCTGGATACCTAGCTTAACTTCAGATCTGATGTAATTTGCGGAGATGCAGCTCAGGAATACCTTTTTATAGAGCCACAGAAAATCAAAGGCTGCTTCGTTTTGCCTTCACCTATTGTCCAGTACATGCTTTGGTTATATGCATGGAGCAAATAAATTGCATAACTAGCACGCAAACCAGATCTGACGTATGCCACACTGATCTGATTTCATATGGCACAAATGCTTGACAAGTATAATAAATAAATCAGACCATATTAGTCGCTTTCCTAAGTCTCCTAAAATGTATGGAACTTATTCCTGAGTGAGTTTGATTTCTCTAGCCACAAACAAACAAGTAGCAGCCAGGGCTTTCCACTAGCCATTTGCAGCCTCACAAATTGCAAATATATGTAAGAGATCTAACCAAGGAGCCTATGAAATGTGCACTTCATTGCATAAATAATCTTTGGAAAACTTCTTTTAAAAATCTGAAAGCACCATGTGCACTTTCCAAAAATTCATCTGGCAGAACAACATGAATTAACACTTGGAAGGTCTTAAAAATACCTGGAAAGATTCAACATCAGGAACACTCAACCTTGGGAACATGACAAGTACTGCCAAAAACCAGGAGCATTTAAAATTCTCTGGTCAGAAAGCCTAGGGTATTAGTACCCAGCATGCACATGTCCACACAAGCAGAAATCATATTGACGCTATTTGTTAGGAATACACTTCAGTACCTCTGTCAGCTTTACTCTTACACAAAGTTCTTTGGGGCACGGACCCTCTCTCAGTGTACTCAGGAGAAGCCCGCCACAAAAACCAGGCCTTAACTGTAGAAAGAACCTCTTTCCACTGTCGTGACATGCACTAATCCAATACTACTACTACAGGAGTTAGGTAGCTGAATTCATGCTGTTCATAAAGTTATCATTAAATAATATCATTTCTTATATTAGCACAATGAAATAAGATATTGAAATCTAATACCATCCTCCTAAAATTTATTAGAGTGCTTATATTATTTTATGATTAAAAATTAAGATCACTTAATGCCTTGGCATTATTCACATTATTTTCCAGTCTAGCAATCACAAGATGACTTTTCAGTCCATCCAGGCAGAGAATTTATAGCAGGCAGTGGAGAACATTGGTTTAAAATATTTTTAAAAACATTTCAGATGTGGTTGTTCAATACAATGGGCTTTATTTTATTCTTTGTCTGTTTGCTGATTCTTTCTATATTAAGAAAACCTGATCTTAGCTTTTAGACAGAGCAGCACACCCCTAGTGCTCTCCTAGAATGGTCTCCTTCAAAATCACTAATCCTCCTTCAGATCAGTAAGTCAGAATTCCTATGGCAATGCACTGGAAAAAAAAAAAGATCCTGAACCTTTTCTCCCCTTGCTACGTAAGAGCAGGTATCTAATGTCAATTTTCAGTTCAGTGTGGTGATAACTGTTGGCAGGTGTTTTTTCCATGAAATATGCTCTTCATTTTCTTGAGGTGCTTTATCAATTTGTCCAAAGGGAGTTTATTTCACCTCTCTGGACTTCACAACTCCAGCTTCTTCCTCTGACCTAATACATGTTACTTTTGTAAAATATTTTTCTATCACTGACAGGTAGGCTGTACACTCTTTCCTAAAGAAAAAATTTAAGCCTCAGAAACTCTCATATTTTGGGAGTCCAGTAGCCAGATGGTCTCTTCATCTTACTGATGTGTTTCTTTCTGATCTAACAAAAACAAAACAAACAACCAAAACAAAGAAAGCCTTTTTCTTTTCCTCAGCCCTGAGAGTGACTTCTTAATCTACTGCCTTTTTTTTGTAAGAATGGTCTTTGGTAGTACTCTACTCTAAGGTTTTATCCACATATAGGAACATTTGCCTGCTCCTGCTGCCTAGAAGGGGCTTTAGGTTTTTGTGCTCCATCAGCATGCATCAGATTTAGCCCACAGAAGGCCATGGGTCCAGGCTACTTCACACCACCTGAGGAGCTGGCCCAAGGTCTTAAATTTTTGGTTACTTTGAGTTAAAGAGGCTTCTAAAATGAATTACTTAAGGCTTTCAGTACAGAAAAGCTCTTTATCCTTTTTTTGGATTAGATGTCATCCTTCCTGAGAACAGCAGCAATTCCAATGAAATTTGTCTTCTATCCCTTTAACTGCATTAATTAGCAGGAAGCAGTATTGGATATGTAAAGTATTCTTTGCCTTAGTAAATCAGGATCCCTGTGATCCTCTCCTTTCCCCAGATCCAGCATACCTCATAACTCTTCCCATGGAAAAGGTTCATATCCAGGGCTGTGAGGAGCAATGTAAACAGAAAGAGGGGGAAGTAGAGTTAGTTTACAGTTCAGAGGCAGCGCTGTTTCCTTCTGCGTCTCTGCAAAACTCCCAGGTCATTATCTGATTATGTCATTATCTGATTCTATGATCTCTGTCTTGCACCTCCCCAAACTCCAGCTATGATTTAAAAAAAAGAAAAAAAAAAAAAAAGTGTTAAAAAAATTCTGGTTGCTTCTGAGAAAAGTTATTCTCAAAATTTTGTGGGAAATCTTGATCTGCACCATTGTTATCCTGTGCATTAATTCCCTGAATAAACTCCTGAAATTGAGGACTATGGAGACACTCCAAAAACCTCATTTTAAAAATTATCATGAAATCATAGAGCAACTGAGTTTGGAAGGGACCTTAGAAGGGCTCTAGTCCAACCTCCTGCTCAAAGATCGGTCAGTTGTGGGGTCAGACCAGGATGCTGAGGGCTTTATCTAGATGCACCACGGAAACGTTCAAGGATGGAGACTGCACAACCTCCCTGAGCAGTCTGCTCCACTGCTGGACTGTTTTTCCTTTTAGCCAGGCTAAACCACTCTTGTTCCTAATTATTCCCATTGCCTCTTGTCCCCCCCACTATGCAGCACTGTGGAAGAGGCTTTGTAACCTCCTCCTCGGTTCCAGCAAGTTGCTGCTGGGTGACTCCAAAACCTTCCTGACTCTAGGCAACAAACCCCATTTCCTTAGCCTCGCTTTACAGGACAAATACTCCAGCCCTCAAGCATTCCAGTGGCCCTCTGCTGAATCGCTTTGCTTAATCAGCACCTTTCCTGAACTGATGGGCCCAAAACTGGACAGAGCATCCAGATGCAGTCTCACAAGTGCCAAGCACTTCCTTCAATCTGTTAGTTCTGCAGTGGTTTGTACAGCCCAGGATGCTGTTGGCCACCTTTGCTGCCAGTGCACACCACAGGTTCACAGCCAGCTTGCTCTCTGCCAAGACTCCCAGGTCTTCTTCAACAGAGCTGCTCCCCAGCCAGCATCACTGCTCCAGGTTCTTCCTTCCCAGCTGCAGGATTTCGTATTTCTTCTGTTTATGTGTCCTTGTGCTTCTCATTTGGAAACTTATGAGCTTGCAGTCTACCACTTCCTCCAGGTCATTAACAAAGACGCTGAAAAGGCTTGGTACCCATGTGCTACACTTGTCATGGGCCTCCAAGTAGAGTATGTCCTGTTAACAACTACCTTCTGAGCCTGACCATCCCATTAGTTCTCCACCCAGCCCAGACTGTAATGCCCTAACTTGGATAAAGCAATAGTGTGAGAGAGTGTTGGAAGCCTTGCTATTGCCTCTTTAGAAAGTGATTGTACTTGGCAATTATTGTGTTTGGAAACATACAGCATGGAGAGAACTCCTTACATTTCACAGTTAACTGTACAAAATGTTCTTTTCACTCCAGTATTTGCAACCCAACCATGGCTTTGCTAAACTGTAGACCTAGTTTTGGTATTAGACCAGCTCTTCACTGAAGTAACACCACTAACTGTCACAAAATCTCTGAAGACTTCTATCAATGCGAGGGATATCAATGTCAAGCTCTAACCCTTTCCAGCTAGGTGACTCAGGGTAGCAATAGTTTATCACCGCTTTTCTCCAGGCATGTTGACAGGACTGTGCAATGTTTCACTTGTGGTGAAATTAATATATTCTGATGAGATTTGGGGTCGGGTGTATGTGTGTTTCTTTGAATAAAAAGTTTTGAGCAAGGCGTTAGGATGCTTTTGATATGACATGTGCAAATCAAAGCAGATTACCGCTCTGATTCCTGAGCAGTCCTACAGCACTTGGCGCGGTTTTAGTTGCTCTGTTTCCATATTGCCAGTGCAGTCAAACCCAATTGTTTCAATTAGCCCTTTAGAGTAAAGCCATGTCAATGTCTTGCATAAATACAAAGATCCCTACAGCAATATGTAAAAATGTCTCTGTTCACATCTCACAGCTTCTGTGCTGACTTCTGTAGTAGTGTAATTAAGTCTAATTAAGTAGACTTACAGAGTTACACTAATGGTTATGTATAAGTACATGTCCCTCATAGCTATTTGTTCAAGGCATTCTTCATATCATTTAACTTGCTTCAATTATGCATATTGTATTTTGCCTACTGATGTTTGTGCATGGAAATTTTATAAAAGTAAACATGACCTGCAGGATTTTCAATATTATTAACTTAAGATCTGAAGAGATATGACATAGGACTTAGTTTCTTTCCACTACTTTTTAAATTCAACTGCTATTAGAATTACTCCCTGCACTTAAAACTTATTTCATTTGGACTTTAATTATACCAGAGTAGACACAAGATAATGAGAAAATAGATGAAATTTAAATAAACCATTCTTCTATGTTTTTGATATAACTAACTACAAAGTTTTGAAAGTTTTAGCATGGTCTTTATACAAAAAGAAATTCATTATTACATTAAAGCATATGTGTTGCCTTAATCACACAAACCGTAGACAACAGATTTACCACATGGCCTGTTCTTGCTCTTCAGGAGCTCTGCTTACACAATGTAAAGTTGTTAGATTCCAAGCAATGTTAAACTGCTTAGCTAAAACTTGGTGAGCTAGCTTGAAGGTATGTTTCTTGTCTTTTTTTTGTGTACTTGAAACAATACATTTTTTCCCCATCAGGAAATTAATCCAACATTCATCTTCTAGATGCAAACAAGTCCTGAAAATAAAACAAGCAATGCCCAGAACACATAGACTTACATACGTAAATTCCCAATCTTCAGCCACACTTTATTGTTACAAGTATTTAATTTCCTTAGGGCCTGGATTCAGCAAACCACCTAAACCAGTAAGAACAACTCTGATAAATATCATCAACTTGTTACTTCATGTAATCCTGGATTTAGGATTTTCGATTGATGCAAAGCACATAACCCATCTGTTAGCTGAGTGGAAGCATCTGTAACACCTCGTTATGCTCTAAACTGCCCGCAGTGTTTGCAGTGAGGCAGGAGTTCTGCTATACATTTTTACGTATAAAACACAACTTCTGCGAACAGCATGGGATTTTTCACAAACCTATGGTGTCTGTGAAAGCAATGAGAATGTATATCGCTTGTGAGGGCTTGATCAAGAGATTAAGGACTACAGAGACCCATGTCAAAACCCAACAGCTCATCACCTATAGTGCCTCCAGACAGGAGGAGAAGAGAAGACGGCCTACAGACTGCCAGCACGGTGGCAAGGCAGGGGAAATTCCCAAGAGTAATAAAATTACAAAGGACTTTATCTTGGGGAAAAAAAAACCACACAGAAATGTGTGGCACATCTCAACAAACACCTCCTGTGTGGAAGTAGAGTATTGTGATTAAACATCAGAGTTGACAGAAAGAGAGGGAAAAAGCTGGCCACTGCTCTGAGGTAGATTCATCTAGACCTCCTCCAGAGGATACTCTCCCAAAAAGACTGAAAGACTTTCAAATGAAAAAAGAAGTCTAATTTTGTCTCAATAAAACCTGGGATGTTTCCTTTAAATGGAGAAAGCTCAGAGCAACTGTGTACCTTTGCTTTTGATCACCTCAATGTCTTTCTCAGTAGCAGCACACTGTCACCAGACCTCTTCAGTCACAAAAAGGTCTGCCTGCTCACCCAGGGCCTCTCTGGGCAGCCCTGCAGTTTTTATACAGACGCTTGGCTTCTTGCTATAACTCATCGGCTTGCCAAACCTTGCTGTCCCACAAGCCTGTTCCCCCAGCTGATGGTGGCTCTGAACTACGTCATTATCTCCACTGCGCCAACAGGTCTCACCTCACTCCTTCTTAGAGGAATACATGTGTAAAGCAAGTATGATCTGACTTGGCTTTGTTTGTTTTTCAGTTAACGAGTTATTGCTGAGTTGAATAATTTACCAACCCAAAAGAGCCAAAAAAAGCCAGAAGGAGCAGGGAAAAGGGTGACGGATTTCTGAAACCTAGACTTAGTGGACACGGTCTTGGTGTCTTCAGGCTTGCACTCTCCACATCACAGAGGTGGAGACGAAGGAGATGTGTTACACACACACAGATGTCCTGATGTTCTATCAAAGAGAAGCCAAACGCTCATTAAAAGAATTCCATTTTAAATGCCTAGTATATGCATAGATAAGTAACCTACATCAGGGGAAGAAGTTAAGACCAACTGAAATTAAGAAACAGATGCATGAAGAAATTGAAACAAGCTGGTATTAAAAATGAATAAAAGGCAGTAAAGGAGAGGGGGAAAAAAGACAAGACAGCTCACATAAGAAAAAGGAGAAAACATAAACCTAACACTTCCCTGATCGCCACTTAAATACTAGTAGTCTATCAAGTACACACCTGCTTTCCCCACACCCCTGCTGAGCACAGGAAAAAAACAATTTAAAGAAACAGTAGTGAATGCGGAAATTGCAGGCCTATCCATCACAGCTACTGGAAGAGGAGCCAAACGAACGAATACGCCTTTGTTTCTGAACAACCATGTGCCCAATGCATGCAGACGTACATACAATACACACCCCAGCCCCCCCTTCTTTTACTCCTGTTGGCTGTCTATAGAGTTTCATCCAAGGAATAAAAGCAGTACTGATTTAAGTGATGCTGTGGTGCCAGAGGACCCACATTTACCATCCTCATTTTTATGTATTCTTTTTATTATGTAAACACTATCCACATCAGATTCCTGAGCATATGGAGAGTGACGGCAGCAGAAGCTACTGCTCAGTCAGAACCTCCCAAATCGGCTAACAAAATTGCTATGCTCTGCTCCCTGCCTCAGACACAGATTCAAGCCAGACAGTAAGAGGAGGATAGATGCCACATTTGCTAACAGCTGACAGAGGGCAAGCCTTAATTTTAGTTTCTCAGACTCCCATAAAAGGGGCTCCTCCAGTGCATCAGTTCTGAGGAGATGTCAGTTATGTTGCCTTCACTGCTGGACACTTATTACAGGCCTTGTATTAATACCGAATCTCTTAAGGTGTATTTAGGGCAGAGCTCTCACTTCTGGATTCCAAGCTAGCAGCAAGAAGTAGTGATTTGTAACAGATCATGCAGTGAGAGTCACACACAAATGGATGTTCAAAAGAGCAAGGTCACAGGTATTTAATTCTCCTTTTGGTACAACTGATACTTGAAAACTGGGACCCCAGGGCAAAAGCTCAAAATAAAGAAAAACAGTGGCAGTGATGCTTTTGAGCTTTGGCCTGCTACACTTGCACCACTAGACTGCACTTTCTTGAACAAGAAAACTGTCTTCAAGATCAAAGCATCAATTTGAAAATAAAAATGTTTAAAAGTGAAAGCACGAACTAACTACAATAGAATTAATTGTGACTTGTTCTTTTGGGTATTCAGGTTGCTGTATTTGGACTTAAGAGGTAAGCGTCTATTTTCTCGAAATATACAGAGGAATAATAGGCTTGTTATCTTCTTGTAGAATTACTAAGTACTTCTTACAGAATAATTAAGAAACAGCATTTTGCTAAACTTATTTGACAAGCACTTGAATGCACAACTCTGGATGACAGTTATGTAACTTCCCCAGGCTTATGTACGGCCAACAGTTTTCAAAGGATGCAAATAAATAAACTTTTCAGATTAATTCAGTCTCATGTGTCAATCACCTAAGAAATTATTTATACCTTAAGGGGAACAAATACTAAAAAACTACCACCCTTGGTGTGTTCAACTTCATTTTGTTTTGTTTACTGCCTTTGCTGTTGGTGCCTTACAGATGTTATTGTTCATTTTGATATTTTTAAAGCATTCTTTTTAATATCTGGCATGTGACTGCCCTGCAGTGAATAGGAGTAAGAAGCTGTCAGTTTGATAGGCTTGCTTAGAGATTGCTCTTTCTCTGTGCTGTCATTGTATGCAGGATGTACAGAGCCACAAGAAATCTACAGAAAGAAACTCCTTAGTGATGGAACAACTCCCTCCATGCCAATATTACTGTTTCTCGTTGAGCTACTGTCAAGCTCCATTTTACTAAGTGCTGTGCAAACACAGAACAACAGCTTGTTCCTGCTACAGCCCATACAGTGTAAACCATGAAAGTAGCTTCATGTCACAGACCCTGGAAGAGCATAGGAAATAACTTAGCATATGCAGGAGAAAGTTGAAAAGCCTGCCTTGCTGCTCAGTATTAACTGCACATCAGGCAAAGTCCATGTTTTTTCATGTAAAACCCAGGTCAGAGGCTGAACATACAGAAATCCTGCTCCAGTCTTCTGTGGGTGACCAAGGGATCTCATCCAGGCAGCAAGGCAGGCAACAGTCAATGGGAAAGCTGAAGCCATCTGCCTTGTGCAGCTCTAATGGTCCCAGATCCTATGGTCTCTTCCAGTACTTAATCACTGCAGTCATTAGCAAGTTTTCCGGGCTTCTAACCCCGTATCTCACCTGCCAAGCCTATCACGTTCTAACCCAACAGTAGTAGAGATGAAGATTCGCTTCCTCTTTACAGCTATCTCACAGATAGCTGAAAAATAATTTCCTGTCTCCCCTCCATATTCTCCTTCTTTAGCTGAAGCCCCGCTCCTCAGCTCTGCCCTCATAGCTCATGTTTTTGATACCTTTCATAGTTCTTGCAGCTGTCTTGTAGGACCTCTGAAAACCATCCCACATCTTTAATATGCTTGCCCACAGCTGGACACAGTACCATGGCTGAGGCCTTGGCAGTGGGAAGTCAAGCAGAAGGCTGCCTTACCTTGTTTTGCAGACTCTTGTCTTGCTTATTAACAACCTCACTGGGATGCTTGCCTTTTTCTTGACGACATGACATTGCTGTCACATTCCGTTTGTGAGCCATTAACATCTTCAGATCCTGGCAATAATGATTAGTTGTGCAATTCATTATTCCTATTTAAGTACTGAAACTTGTTTGCATGTATCCTATTATAGCACGTCCCATGTTTTTCACCTATTTCACAAGTTCTCAGTTTTTCTTCACACGCTTCCTCCATTCCTCCCATACGTTTCATACTTCATGTCACATCCCTGTGTAAGGAGTGATGACATGCATCCCTTTATAGTGTTAGCACTCAAGTCCATTACTACAGGTCTTTAATTCACACCTAGCAGAGAGTCTAGTGTCTACAAAGGCCATCGCAGCACAGCCAGTAAAGCTCCACTCCTGATTTCCCCGCAGGGTTTGCTAATGATACCTAGTCTGGAGTAGCAGCGTTAGAGAAGTTATCCTATCAAACATAAGAGGAATGCTCAGACGGTGATTTACTACAACTTTAACACCGTGAGAAGGAATTTACAATATAAATTGGGGAAGAGACTGCAACGTCTCTAAAGCAGTAGTTTGTAATTCAGAAGAGAGCTGAAGGGTGAGGTCTCAACAGAAATGTACTAAAAACTCAGCACCTTGTCTTTGGCAGGAAAGTCAGCGACAGACATTCCTGACTAGAGTCTACAGAAGTAGAACAGGCACAAAAGGGTCCTGCAGAATGGCCTGACTCCCTCACTATTCAATTATATGGACTTCAGCGTTTTTCTAAGTGCATCTTTTATCATGAGAAACCTGTTTAAATACCAGAAATATTAGCACATGTACTGCTGCTCTTTGTGGTATAAAAGTCACTTTGCGACTTATGAAAATGAGTCTTACAGGAGTTCAACAGAGCTGGGAAGCTGAAAAGGTCAAGTTGCACTGCTTTGAACTTACCCCTTTAATCCTTTTCTGTTGAAATATTGTGTCTTTTGGTAAGGACCTAGCCCTGTATAAAAACCACAAAGCTAAGAACACTTCATCATTCCTTTAGGATTAATTAATTTCCCAGAAACCAACTAATACATTTCAGAAATAGCTGCAGGCAAATGTTAATAAGAGATTAATCTTTCATGGCTTTGAGAAGGTTTCAGACAAAAGGAAGACAGGTTCAACTTCCCTTTGAGTTTCAAACGTGAGCAACATCAACCAGTTTACATAACTTTTGTAATGAGGTGTCTATCAAAATGGAAACAACTTTTGCCAAGAGCAAAAAGATAATACCTTACTGTTAAGCCATTTAACACCAGTAGCAAGACAAAGTTTCAGTAACAAAGCTTATAACAATTGTCTCTTCGGGTGGGACCTTCAGAGAACACTCAGAGCTGCTTCTCGGTCTGAAGCCTGCTTTGGTCCCAGAAGCTTAGAGAAAATCCTTTGCAAGCTAAAAAGGCCACTTTTGAATCATTTATGGCTAGGAGAGAGTCCTGCTCTCAGTAAATTCAGTAACAAAACTCTATGTTTCCATGGATGGAGAAGGAGGCCACTTAGACGGCTGACAGCTTGTGCATAGGGTGAAAACCAGGGCAGTAACTGGTAACACCCCAGCTCTGATAAGTTCTGGTCCCCAGTAACATGCTGCTTCTTGTCAGCGAGTGTGCCAGTGACCTGTCAGCCCCTGTGGGACACAGCCCAGGTGAGAGGCTGCGTCTGTACTCACAGCCCTTGGGCCCCAGAGATACCAGCTGGCCATCCCCTGTGAGGTCTCGGGTCAGATTCTTTCTGTACTTCATTCAAGACCAGCCTCCTACACCAAAATACTGTCTCTTCCCATCAAGAAAGAATATTCCTCTCTAACTTGCAGAGCATAAGTATGGTGTAAAATACACAAGATTTGTAAGACTACATACTGTGAAACCTGTTTCATGCACAAAGTTCTTCCTTTTACAATACTGGGGCACTCAAACCCCCCACTACCAGATCTTGCACTGTAATTAAAGCAATGCTGTGACATTTTATAAACTACCTGTAATTTCAGTGCGTGTCACTCAGGGACTGAGTGTAGTACATGGTGATAAAGTTGCCAGCAAAATGGCTGCCTTTGCATTATGACTATTTTATACACGTGTGTATACAAGACTATATATTATGAACAACAGCATTGCACCCTACGGTTTAGCAATCATATTTCTCATTACTCTTGTCTCTTTACAAGGTTCATCCCACTGCAGAAAAATAAACATTTATATTCACTCCCCCTCCAGAAATAAGATCTCACAAGCATCACAACGATGCAGGTGCTGAAGATGCTGACATATGATGTCAGAAAAGGTCAAAAAGATTTATCCATTGGAAGCAATAAACACAACTTCCCTGATTAGTGCAAGGCTGTGAATGCAACTCACAGTAGTTTCTATTCTGTGATTAATTGTTTACACGGTGTTCAGTGTTAAGCACTAGATAACACATTATTCTTGGTGTTATGACAATATTCCCTGTTGACATCTTTTAGCTGTCTACACTTTTTGCAGCTGACGTGCCAAACATTTCTTGAATATAAAACATTTGCTCACTTCTGAGCACAATGTTAAAAATTCAGTTGGGTGAGATTTTTAGATCCCATTATTTGTAGCACACTTGCAGTGCTCTACATTATTAATTTCAGACTAATTTTACCCTCTGGCTGTACACCTTTAATGGAACTCCCTGTACAAATACCTCAAGCACAATGCTGTACCTAACTGTACTTTCCAGGCACATGTATCTAAATTGACAAAAATCAAAATAATGCTAGTGAAATATATGCATTTATCAGTGAAATATTGAAACATCTTTAAAAAGACATACATATTATATTTCTGCAATACAGCTCCAGTTTCAGTGAATAGAGCCAATTAGATTTGCTGCTTATCTAAAGCAAGATTGACTTGTCTGTCTGAAACATCATAACACATCAAGCACTTTTCCACTTATCTTCTGAGCATTTTTCCAGTGTGCAATATCCAAGTATAATAGAACTAATACCACATTCAAAGCAAAGTCTGTATTGACGTTTCGTATGCATCTCAGTTCTTTTCCCCTATCATACTCAGACTGCTTTATATCAGAGAGCGGAGGAAAAACAGGCTATCTGGGCAGCTGTTTACACATTCAGTGGACATGCCACTGGCTCACAGACTTTCCTTAGATAAATGGTGATTATCCTTTTCTTCAAAGAAAAATAAGGCAGCCCAAGAAACTGTTGCCTTGTCATTTACTCTGAAACAACACAGTGAATGTGCAGGGCACAACCATTAAAGACTGGGCTCCATGTGAGAACCTGGTGTAAACAGAAATGAGATATACTTTGATCAATTATGGCCAAGGAATGGGCTTCTGGCCCTTTTTTCATAAAAGCTGACAATTTTTTTCAGCTTATTTATTTGACAGGAAAAGAATATCTGCCATCTGCTAACATGCTACTTACATCAATCAGGTGCTCAGACGTAACGGCAAGGAAGGGGAAGAGACAAACAGGCATGCCTGAGGGCTCTTACTAATGGTGTGTGCTAAAATGCACACACAAAGTAAAAAGTGGCAAGACAAAAGCTATCCAAGACCAACTCTCTCACCACAGCAAGAAGCAGACCCAAATCTTCACTGTGATAGCAAGATGCTATGGAAGTATAGAGACCAGCTGGTGAAGGCTGACAGGAAACAGTCAGAGGACTGGCAGTGTCAACAGGAACATTTTTTGGCTTCAGAGACATGTAATACAGCAGTATGGTCACCTCAGGGTCTACATGGTCCCTGTGAAATGAAGAGCAAAAGAAGGCTGCCAGGTTCTTACAAAGGAAAGAAAGAGTGTCTATTTGGAAAAAGAACAGAGATTCATCTGAGATGGAACAAAATAATGGAGCTTGCAGAGAAGATACAGACATCATGTACATGCTGTCTAAAGAATATCCAGTTTCCTCTGGGCTACTGGCAAGAAGAGTGCAATACAGTGAGAACAGCTGCCCTATGGCAGATTAACACTAACCAGACAATCATCTAGTTAAATATTTAAAGGAAAAAAGTGAGGAATATATATACTTAACAGTAGTTGTCCAACAGCAGATAATAAGGTTCACATATTTTGCTTAACTGGATAATGTATATTTTTAATTTTATACAAGGGAAGGTTTGCACACCTTTCAGCTCAAGGAGCTACACAGTGCTGCTGGAGTCCATCTGCAGAGCAGTGAACTCTCTTATTGCATAAACTCCTTCAGCTGAAGGGATTTCCCTCTAGATCCCTAACATTCGGGTGAAGGAGAAGAACTTGAAACCTGTTGATTTTTCAGAGGTGGCTAAAAGGCTACTCAGGTAATGCTGAATCCCAAAAAAAGAACACAGAAGGAATGTGTGAGCGGCTATGGTAGAAGGGAAATACCAAATATCTGACAGAGCCTTGCCTTTTCTCTGCCCTCCATGAAAGTATTCACTGGGCCCAGTTAGCATCAGTATATCCTGGCACATACATCTCCCAGGGAACCTCTTTTGAATGACAAAGTATTCCTATGAAAGAAAAACGTCTCTATTACAACCTTGCTATAAAGAACGTGGATAACTGCTAAAACTGAATTTAAAAAAATAAGGATCTCACAGTACACAAGTAGCCTTGCTAGGCAAAGAGAAATAAAAACAGTGATTCGGGCAATTTTATTATTGGGAAGGCACTGAAAAATACCCCTGCTTTGTAAACATACAAGATAATTTCCCAAATTCTGTCATTTATGAATGAGGAAATTGGTTGCAATATTTCTTCTTGACATTATAACTCTGCTAATAAATAATATACTGACATACCCAATTTCATAACACTAAACAAGATGAGAAAGATTCAATATTCCGCAAGCTCATTTATAGAAATCAACAGTTCTCAAACAGATTTCTGTTCAGGAACAGTTCTTCCCCAGCTCATATGAAGTTTATGTTCCTGAAGTCAAGAGACAGAAAACCTGTAGGTTTAGGTCAACAAGTTCTACCCTCCAGGTAGGCAAATTAAATGACGACTGTATTATCCACAAGACCTACAGGTTCTCTTCACATGCTTGATGTTCACACAATTTCTGAATTTCTGCCACTGTGCGATGTATGAAAATTATAGACAGAAGAACAGCTTGAAGAACAGAAGTACAAAGCATCTGATAAGCCTTGCTATTTCTGCAACGTTTCAAGAAGTTGTTTTCCCCCATAAACCAGGTTTAGCTTTCAAGGCAAAGAAACTTGAGGTGGATTGGGAATTCTGACCAGCTTTTTCTCCAGCATTCTAACTGGCTAGAAGACTCTGTTAGGGAGTCTGAGACCAGAGCCATATGGACAGTAACGACAGTCTGCTCAGTGTCATCCTCCTACCTTATTCTGAAACACACAAAGGTTTTTATAATAGATAATTACCTGAACATTGTCAGTTAAATAATATACATGCTGTATGAGAAAAATCAGCATCCTTTATATATTATTTTGTTCCTCTTCTGAATATTGCAAGGTTCAATACCTAAGTATAAATCCATGGGTACTATTCTTTTCTGACAGTGAAATATGAAAGGGTGTATTTTCCTCCATACGGATGCAGATTTCAAGGGCAGTGAATTTCATGCTTTTCTTTGCCAGGAAATTGTTGTGAACTGAATACATTTTAAGAAAAGTTACCATGCTAGCAAGTGATTAAGAACGAAAACATCGTATCTTGGCAGCAAACAAATGAAAAGCAAATAATAAAGATGGGTAGAAAAACAGCTCAGAGAAGAATTCTAATCCCATTCTAAATTAAATAGTTAAAGTCAATGCCTAGAAAAAAAAAAGAAGGTGAAATGTAGTCTGGTCTGGACTTTTACCCCCACCCACCACATAATTCCATTTACAGCCTCAAAGTTACTCCTGACTTACCGAGGTGCAAACAAGATCAGAATGAATCTCTGAGCATCTGCCTCAGGGTGAACTCTCAGCCACTGAAAGATTAAGAACAGGAGTTGCTGCAATCCTCTATGTCCTCTGCAGCACGCACTGACTAAAGCAGTCAGGAGCCTATTGTAACTTAGGAGTTAGGATGGCTTGTGGTTGCTTTGTGTTGCCAGAGCTTTAGAAAGGAACCTCAGTGTATATTGGTCAATATGTCCCTAAGCGCAACATGAAAAGGTGCAGAGATCAGAGTGGTGTAACACAGTACCCCCAGCATTTTTAAGGAGGATGAAAAAAGAAAGTCACTTTCAACACAAATTATTCCAACTTTAACAGCCATATTTTCCTGGGTGGCTTATTGTCCCCTCACACTGACTGTATATGCTTGAATACTGCTAATGCCTTACATCACTTCATCACAACTCCGTTCTTCATTTTCCTATAAAACCAGCAGTAGCTATAGCCACATCTCACTGGCTCCCCTTCCTTCTCTTCCTGCTTTTCCCATTGACCCTACAATCACTGTTATATCCCTGTCTGGTATAACAATCTCTAGCAGGTCAGACTTACATTTATGTCAAACAGAGAAGGTTTTGGACCAAGGAGATGAAATGATGCTGACCAAAAAAAAAAGTTCTCAATCACAAACACTTCCTAGCACCCATTCTTTTTCCTGGCAGAATGTAAAATAGAGTTGTATTTCTTCTAAACCCTTTTTACAAGAATTGTCTAGATGGGACAAAGTACTTAGTTTTACACACACTTTTTTGTAAATTTAGTGGTAATTTTTAGAGAGAGTTGGACCATCTTTTCAAAGACAATTTTAAAAAGATGCACTAATTTCTACAAAAATTTGTTGTACCCCATGTACAAGATAGAGACTGATCAGGTGAGAAGTGAACTGAGAGGCAGGAGATCCAGATTAGAGTCTCTGCTCCATCTGGTTGTACTGCAGATATCTGCCTGGCTGCTATAGCAAAATTCACACTGGAGTCCAGTTTTGAACAGAACTGGAGACTTTAATTTCACACATGTGTACCTCGGGCCTTTGTATGTGCACATACGCTTGGGAGTGCTCGTGTACACTCACCTACACATGTAATTGTGAAGGACACTCAGAGACGGATCTATTACACAGCCAGCAATTTCACTGTTTCCAAACTGTACCTCTCAGCAACACCACCACTCAGTATGTATCCCGACGGGAATGTTAATAACCACGGAGTTTGGTCTAGTTTATAATCAGTGCAGCACAATCAAATTTAGCATGATTGCAGAAAAGAGACAGAAGCCCTTCTAGAGCTGATTTCACTGGAATCTGCATCTTAACTACAAAACTTGTGCCACCTTGTTGTGTCATCATCTTCCAAAAACAATTATTCTGGAACACGTTACTGGAATATCAATCAGCAACTCTACTCCCTCTCACAATTTTCAGAACAAATGCATTTTCTTATGCTTGTTTCAGCAGTGAAGGAAAACATTTTCAAACTTGTAAGTCACCGAATCACTCCAGATTCCAGAACATGAATTGCTAGATGTCCAACCTTGACACATACCAGTCTATGTATAACCCAAGCCAATACAGAAGGCATGGATGACATAGGTTCACTGGATCAGGACTGAGAGAGGCGGGACAGGAAGGCGCCTTTCAGGCTGTATGTGCATCTGCATCACCTGTATTTGCGTGATGAGAAAAGGGAGGAGGGTGTCTGGGTAGGATAGGCATGCCTGAGCCCTGCTTGGGAAGGACCGACCTGGACTTCATCACCGTTGTCCTGGAACCTGAACAACCCTGCAGTCATATAGACACAAGAACAAGATGATGCTTTTGAGAAGCCCACTCATAGGCTGAGAATCAAGCACGGTCATAAGCAAGCTAAGGGCACAAGGTGTAAAATTCCTTTAACAGCTGGAAATCCATTAATGAAAGCACGTGTGAGGGTGGCTAGCAGAAGCTCTTATGGCATGGCCACTGACTTTCTCCTGTGGGAGAGCTGTGGCAGCTGCTGAGCAGGTTCAGCATTTGAATGCGACACTCAAGCAAGTGGATATGGAGGCACATCACATTCCCCATGGAGCAGCTGGAGGTGACAGTGCATGAGGAGATTCCAGGGGAGTTTGTTTCACCATGATCTGGGTTTTTTCCTCCTTCACTCAGATTTCATTTTTGTCCTTTACAAGCATAACAGTAAGAAGTGCAACCATTACAGTTCTTGCTCCTTAACACTGACAATGCAAGTCACCAACTGGGTATTCCTAGCCGAAGGGTTCCGACTTCAAAGGGATAAACCTCCTGAGAGGCTGTCCCAGGATTACATTTCCACAGCTTGCTCACAGCCCACTCCATTGACAGAAACCCCTCCAGGTATACATGGAATTCCAGTCACACATTGCAAAACACACCCGGCTCTGGAAGCTTCTATGTTCCTTTTGTCACAAGTGACCCCAAAAAATAATCTAGAGGAAAAATAATATCCTTTTATTTTCAGTTGATTTACTCTTGACATTCTTGTTCCCTATTGATTATTTTCCTAAAGACAGGTTTCCTTAAGCAGTTATTTGACAGCTTTCCTCATTCAAGAAATAAGGCAGGTGTATAAACAACAGCACAGCACCAACAAGGCCACAGGGTCCCTGGATCACTTCTCTCATTTACTGGTAGGAACTGGAATTGCCATTCTACAGGAGATTTTTCATTATGAAAAGTATTTTTAATACAACAAATGGCAACATTAAAATTTTGTGCAAAATGGAAATACATTAACAATCTTCATCACTATACAGGGAGAAAAAGGGAACTGTAAGAGGCCAGGCAAGGAAGGAACCAGAAAGCAAACCAGCCAGTTTGGGATTTGCCTATTTATCTTCAGACTGCAGGTAGTTTAAAATACCCCCAGGACACTGGAAAGCACAGAGCTGCTAATAGAGGACCCAGACAGGTGTCTGGCAATAACCCTGTTTGGTAGACTTGTTTTTATCTGTGCTGAATCAAAGGCATCAACAAGATTCATACAGTTCAATTTAGCTAAATGACCATTTTCCAATCTGGATGGGAATTTTCCATCCAGGTCTTCTTAACTGCTTGGAATTGTTAGTCTGGAGCTCATGAATTAGCAGTGCCACACTTGGACCATCTGTAAAAATCTTTTGGAAACAAGTGTCTCTCCCTTTTCTTCCAAGCATGTAATTTCTGAGAATCCAGTTTCATTATATCAGGCCAGAAACATATAAGGGGAAGTGTGAACTACTCTAAACTTGACTTTTTAAATTACTTTTTACTCAATTTTCTTTCCAATATTCAAGCAATGAGCTTATTTAAATGGAGTAGCTTATTACACTGCCTAGGACAGAAATAACATTAAGATGATATAAAGGTGAAATGTAAGATGATAATCCACCCTAAGTAAGCTACTGTGAGTCATTTAAACTAGGTGATGTTTTACTTTTTTAATTAATTTTAAAAATATTACTTTTACCGCACTAAGTTTTCACTGCAAGTAAAAACTATGGTATACTAAAATAAGATTGTGTTTAATAATCAGAGCTAGGGCTCAAACCTGCAGTCCTCACTGAGGCAAAACACTCAGCTTTTACACCCCAGAGCCAATGTCTCCCTGCGAAAACCGGCATGCCAACTTGGGCTGAAACTGGTTTTTAAACTGCATACTGTGAAACAGCACGTGAAAAAGACTTAAATAATCAGGTGGACCACAGGATTAAAATAAATTATTTCAAGCTTCTTATCAAAGTAATGTTCTTGGGAATAAATAGCCATTGAGGAAAAAGAGTATGTTAATATGCCTGTTGCCCTTGCTCACGGAACAGATTTCTATTTCCTCCTCAGAGTGATGACTTCATAGTACTTTTAAAACAAAAATCCAGGGTATAGTTTTCACCTTCCCACTAAAAAGTAATGTTGGCACCAGAGTAATGGGCTCAGAAAGGGCTGTTGCTTGGAAGACATCATTTAAAAACAATTCATTCACTTTCACCTTCCAGAGTTGCAACTGAAACTTAAACGTTGCGAATGAAACTTCCCAGTTTCATACTCCCCAGAGAAGAACAAGTACCTTCCTGGAAAATGAATGGTGGCGTGGTACAGTATGTATTTTAAAATGATAGAGCAAGAAAGATCTAGGTTGTTTCACTAAAGATTTGGCCATGATAAGTCAGGCATGAACTCAGACCTCTCTGTCTCCAATCCGATGGAGTCCAAGAGACAAGTAACTGAGATCCAAATGAGGACATTGCTTTTCTCCAGTGGATTCACAGGTCTCAAAGTTGTTCCTATGCTGACTTTTTAAAAAAGGCATTAAAAAGCAGGATGTGAAAACAATGTCTGTGTATATTTTCTGATCTCTAATCACATTTTTCAGTGCCCAGTGTAGTGAGCCATGGGCAGCTACATGCAATCATCACTATGAACTCCCATACTGGAAGAGACCAGGGGCCCATGTGGATCATTAGAAACACCTATTCTTAACTGCCTGACAGAAAGCTAAAGGAAAGAAAGAAAGAGCTCTGCCTGTAAGAAGAAACAGCTTATTCTATGCGATACAAGTGTCTAAGTCCTGTTCAAACCACTCAGCAGGAGTAGAAAAGATGGCTAGGAGGGATAACTTCTGTATTAAATTTACTATTGCAACTTTTGTCTATCTATAAATAACCTTTGGGCATACTTATTCTTCCCCAGTTCTGTACTCTTAATATCCAATGAGACATTTATCTCCACTTTTAACAGCCAAATCTAGAGATAACGTTACCATCTCTAGATTGCAGTTCTGAGCTGCATCTTCTATTTTGGTTGCAACACTTAGACTGAAGGGATGGTAGTAATGAATTAGTGCTATTTTTATGTGAATGGCACTGTCTGATCAGCTAATAGGTAGCATTATTGTCAATGGAGATTCTAGCATCCCTAGTTTAGCAGTATGATTAATACCATCTCAAACAGCTGTTTTGAGCTTTGCTGCAGGTAAGACACTGCTCAACAAGTTGTCTGCTGATTCTGGACACTACTTACAAAACTTGAAAGGAAAACAAGCATGATTTTTTGCACAAAGGCCATTTTACCATTGTTGTGTACTTTTTCCATCCCCCTCTATCATTTTATCCCTGGGAGTTTATTCTTTAGGCCTAAGCATCATGGCCTTGGTATAGCAAGGGACTTAACTGTACGTAATTCACTACACATTAAACATTGTTATTATTTTCTCATCCAGAGTGATAGCTTCCTTATGTTTACTTTTATTTTCATAGGTATTTCCTTAATAGATGCTTAATTAATAAAAGTTCCAATTTCATTTTGTAGGAGCAGCTAAGGACTTCGGGATTATCCAGTTTGAAGAAAAGGAGGTTTAGGGGCAACCTCAACACCCCCTGCAGCTCCCGGAAGAGCGGATGTGGAGAAGGAGTTGCTGAACTCTCCTCTCTGGCATCCACTGACAGGACACATGGGAATAATTCAGAGCTGCTCCAGGGGAGGTTTATGTTGGACATTAGGAAGAATTTCTTTACTGAGAGGGTAGTCAAGCCCTGGAACAGGCTTTTCCTAGAGAGGTGACTGATGCCCCAAGCAGTGTTTAAGAGGCATTTGGACAATGCCCTTAATAACATGCTTTGATCAGCCCTGAAGTGATCAGGCAGTTGGACTAGATGATCATTGTAGGTCCCCTTCCAACTAAAATCGACTATTCTATTCTAATTTATCTGCAGTCAGGGGTTGACACAGTAATTAGGAGCTCTGCTTTGAAAGCTGGTGGGATTTAATTTAGCCCTTAAGGGCTGCTCCCATTATGTTATTTCATGTATCACAAACTAACCTTACCTGAGACTGTAAACACTCATATACACAGCTAAAAATGAATCCCGCAGAGCTTTCTAAAATATAGCCCAGAAAATCCTTTGAAGTATAAAAATTACTAGAATAACTTTCTGTCATATAAAATATATTAATTGTTAGAAAGCAAGATATTGAAAAAAAAACCCTACTGGCAGAATTCTGATGTTTTATTTCCACCATATAGCTTCATACTACTCATGTATATTCATGCTTATCGCTGTTTCCAGATTCATAGTGAGGCAGACAGAGCAAATAAAAGATAGAAAAAAAGATCTTCCAATAGATTTTTAAAAATTCAGTTAGCTTATGAACTTCACAGTTCATAGGAACAGTAGTGTTTGTGCCCTGGACAAAATCTTCAGAACAGGGATAAAGAATGTAAATTAAATGTCCTGAATCTCACAATATTTAACCAAGTATCCCAAAAATAAACTGAAAAGCAGCACCTCTTGCAAGCAATTTTTTTTAGTCAGTCATCAGTTGATCTAATATTAAGGAAAAATGCATGGAATGTCCATTTTTCCTATGAAATTTCAAAATTATGCTAATGAGAATATATATAAACAGGAGTATGCTTCAAAAAATTGTTTCATCAAGATGTCAAATCTCTTCAGTTCATATTCATTGTGAAGATCACTTGCAACACAATCAAGAACTGACTTTCTGAAGCATTTTTTGTTTACTAGTTTGTAAAATAACTTGCTAAAAGAACACAAACTCTTTTCCGAGGAGGTTAAAAAGAAATAAATCAAGCTCTGCATGGAATTAAAGACCAGATCCAACAAGGCCCTTGCTCATGGTGCACAGGCTGCTCATCCTTCCCCATAATACTTGTTCAGTCTGGTGAAGCAAGAATTGTGCTCCCTAAGATGTGCTTTAAGCATCAGGTATAAGAAATATAAAAACACAAACCAAGACACTTACCATTAGCATTAAACTAGGAAATAATGCCACTCCTCACCTTGACTAGATTTCATGAAGCAAATACTGAGAGAAAACTGAGACTTCTCATATTAGTCCTCTCAACTGACGTAGGCAAAAACATCCTGAGCAAATTCTAGAGCAAACACTACAATGGATTGATTTGTATATGCAAATATCTCCAATTCAATACTTGAAGCTGCAACAGGAAGAAGTTACGCCTTTCTGCATATCCATTTCCAACAGATAACATCTGTTCCCCTATAGCAAATCACTCTATGCACAGAATATGCAAGACAGCAAACACAGGAACAGTGAAAGTCAGTTGATTATTTGGAATAAAACAGATTAACTCCTGTTGCAGAAACTTTCTTTTGCACTCTCATATGCCAGAAAGCACCTTTCCATAATGAAGATTTCATTCAGAAGAGTGAACACAAATAACTATGAGTGCACTAATGACTGGGGGTCATAACTACTGTAATAATAAACATCAGGCAGTATTTTCCAGAACTCTGCCATGATAGTGACTTTTTGGCCAAATTGTTTCTTCACCATCTGTTTTAAAATGATCCTCACAGGTGGCTGGCTTACTGACAGACACCTCTTGCATTTTGTAAGAGGTGTTGTACCTTAAAAGATGTTATCTTAATTACTTTTTTCTTTAAAATAGGTGATAGTAGTTATCCACAGAAAAGGAATCTACATCAGCCATCCTAGCCACGTTTGTTTTATAATAAGAAGCAAAAATAGGCTGTAGGTGATGTTTAGCACCAATTGTATTGCGAACAGTGTGGTCAGCAGGACTAGGGATGTAATTCTCCCTCTGTACTCAGCACTGGTGAGGCCTCACCTCGAGTTCTGGGCCCCTCACTGCACGAAAGATATTGAGGTGCTAGAGCAGGTCCAGAAAAGAGCAGTGAGACTGGTGAAGGGGCTGGAGGGTAAGTCTTATGAGGAGAGGCTGAGGGAGCTGGGGTTGTTCCGCCTGGAGAAGAGGAGACTCAGGGGAGACCTTATCACTCTCTACAGCTACCTGAAAGGAAGTTGTAGTCAGATGGGGGTTGGGCTCTTCTCCCAAGCAACTAGTGACAGCATGAGAGGGCACGGCCTGAAGCTGTGCCAGGGGAGGTTTAGGTTAGATTTTAAGAAGCACTTTCTCATGGAAAAGGCGATTAGACGCTGGAATGGACTGCCCAGAGAGGTGGTGGAGTCGCCATCCCTGGAGGTGTTTAAGGAAAGATTAGATGTGGCACTCAGTGACATGGTCTAGATGATGTTGTGGTGTTGGGTCATAGGCTGGACTTGATGACCTTGAAGGTCTATTCCAGCCTCAATAATTCTGTGATTAGGAAAAATTTATTTACAGAAAGGGTTGTGAGGCACTGAAAATGGCTCCCTAGGGAAGTGTTTGTGTCCCTGTATGTGTTGAAAAGCAACGTAGTTGTGGTGCTTAGGGACATGGTTTAGCAGCACACTTGTTAGAGTAGGTTTATGGTTGGACTGGATGATCTCAAAGGTCTTTTCCAACCTAAAAGATCCTATAATTCCTGGGTCCTCCTTCTTGCTCTTTTTGAAAACTTGGGTGACATTGGCTTTCCTCCACTCCTCAGGCACCTCTACTGTTCTTCATACCCTTTCAAAGATGATGGAGAGTGTCTTTGCAATAATATCTGCCTGTTTCCTTAGCACTTGTGGGTGCATCCTATTGGGTCCTATGGATTTGTGGGTATCCAGTTTGCCTAAATGATCTCTAACCCAATCCTCCTCGAACAAGGGAGAATCTTCCTTTCTCCAGACTCTCTCTCGTACCTCCGGGGACTGGAATTCCTGAGAGCTGATTTTAGCAGTAAAGACTTAAGAAAAGGCGGCATTCAGTAACTCTGCCTTCTCTGTATCTTC